>QBDW01001765.1:0-43385 GCA_003261595.1 Maconellicoccus hirsutus
ATTTAAACAGTCAAAATTGTAGAAAAATAGTGTTATACTTTCCTTATTAATCCTTCAACATCCAAGGATACCCCTACCATTCGATTTCATAAATTTTCAGAGAAGAGGTTATACCAAAAAATAAGATGATTTTTGAAAAAAAAATTTAGGTGGCATCATAACTCACTTTGGAAATTGAAAACTTCCTCAAAGCGACTCACCTGATTTTCAAAACTTCGTTTAAAGAAACAAAAAAATAGAATTTAGAAGAGTGAAACTTCAATATCTGAAAAAATTTCAACTTCATTCATAATTTTTTTCAAAAGCTCTGAAAAAATTTCTTTGAACTTCTTGACTGGTTATTTATTTATGTATTTATCTGTTTTTATATATGCAGCTGTAAAAATTCTGAAAAGGAAAAATATTCGCATCAGGACAAAATAGAAACAATAAGGATAGGATAATCATAGGTGGGTCTGGTTCATAAATATGTGGGAAGGGGGGGGATGAAATTAGACAGAGACAAGGCGAAGACGCAGAATTTTCCAAAAAAAATTTAGTGAAAGGGAGAAGGAGGTGTAAAATTAGAGAAAAAATTTCATAAAAATGATAAAAATACTTCAAAAAACATCAAACAAAAAAAAATTTTAGTTTTTTTTGGAATAAAAACATGCATAAAAAAATCTATATTCAAGTGGACTAGTCGGAGCTGACGTCGTAATTTTTTTAAAGTGTTGAATTTTCATTCTCCCCTCCCCCCTTTACCGTGATATTCAAATTTTTTAATTGAAAATGAAAGTAGTGTTGCAAAAAGGGAGAAGCAGGCGAGACATGTTCTTGGGCGGAATAGTTTTTTCAAAGGACTGCAAAAAATTTTTGAACCGATCTTTTTTCACTTCAACCAGAAAAATTTATGAGAAGTTCATCAATTTTTTTCAAAATCGATATTCCATAAATTTTTTTAATTGAATTTTCAAAAAATTAATTCTAAAATTCGTCGCTTTTCAAAAAAACGATTATGCAACTTGTCCATTTTAAACCATCGAATTAAAAAATCGCGAAAATCATAAATTTCCATCGTATTATCAATAAATACGTATTAAATGTGCTGAAATAAAAGCAAGAAAAATTGTTTCCTCATCCGATAATTTTTGTTTCGTTTTAAAATGTTTGAATTGATTTGTATTTTTTTTACAAATTTTTATTCGCCAAAATAATATTGAAAAATTTTCACCAAAAGTGACAAGAGCGGATTTTTGTGAAGGGGAAAGGCAACGAATATTGCAAGCTCCCGGGAAGAAAATTCTTTTTTGATCTGAATATAAGACGAAAAAAATTTCCCAAATAAAACCAAGGCCATAATTTTCCTATTTTATCATAAAGACCTCAATTTTTTTCAATTTTTGGAATTTTTTTTAGTGCAGTTTACTGTGAAAAACATTTGACGGTTTTTTGAAATGCTCTTTCCGAAAATCCAACTCTTATTTTTTGCGGGGTCATCTGCGAATATTTCTTCAGAGTGGACACAGTGAACCAGCACCTTTGTTTTTGGTATCTCAAGCATTGAAAATTTAATTAAACACCACCTAAAATAATTTCAATCCGTCAATTGATAAACCTCACCTCTAACGATATCCTGAAACAAAACCTAATAAACATAAGACACCCGATACGTTCAAATGAGATACAACTGCAACAGTTTCTCTGGCGATTTTACCGCTAACCGCGACATTTACGAGTGCACATCCGCATTGGAAGCTTTTAAAATATACTCGTCAATAACACGAGGTCAATTTGTCAACACAGGCGTTAATCATTTTTAGAAAGTATTCGAAATGCGTCAATAGCACGCGATAGGTCTCCGATGCGTTTACGAGTTCAATGAATGAATAAATCATCGAAAAGTACCACCATTTTGGCATCGTACATTGAAATTGGGCAGTTTTCACGAGGCATTCGTATTACGGCGGAATGGCTCGAAGAAATGAATATCTCGAGCCGCAAGTTACGCGTTATCTCGCCAATATAATTAATCACATTCCAATAAATCAAACCACGGTACGTTGGTCATTAACCGACAACCGTTCGCAGCAATGCGTTAATTTCGAAAAGTATAAAAAATTAAATGTTTTTTAAACGTCTATCATTAAAAGATCACTTGAGGTCGATGGCTGAGGTATGATTCGCTACCGGTATTAAACGAATCCTGGAGATGACTCGAAACAAAAAATAAGATAATTAGAAGACGACGACGGAGGCAAAAAAACAAGAACTAGTTGAAAACTACCAACACTGTAGGAAGTTGAGATAGAAGTGGTGTCTAAACTATGTAATTTTTCGGCACCAAACCTGTAGTATAGGATTCGATCATAAATGCAATTTTATCAATGAACAGGTGGACGTGGAACGAGTAATAAAACTGGATTCACGTATCAAGAGGTCATTGGTTTCCCGATCGATGGAACATTCAATGTACGAAAAATTTTTACAAAGTTTATTGTTTTGTAAACTACGTACTAAATCTCATTGGATCGGTGAACTCGCGTCGGTTTACGGTGTAGAAATTGAATATCGAACGAAATTAGTATCATTTCGACTTACGAATCGGCTTTAATTTGATTTTAATTCTTCGTCGATGTAATTACGGGCGTATCATCGCCGCTGGCTAACCAATCGATGAACAGTTGTGAATTGAGATGTATTTCGATTGCGAATGTTTCCCTTTTTTTTTTCTTTATTGAACTTTGCTTTGTGAGGCGCACACCGACCATGTTCGGATCGTAAAATACCATCACCTTGAAATTTAATAGTCGGTCGTGGAGATTGTTTTGGTACCATATGCACGGATGTATGTCTCTGTTGGTCAAGAGATCGTTAAAGCTTTTGAATGTCACTCGGACACGTCTGCGATGAGATTACAGTCGCGTAGAAAACAAACGAGTACAAGCGAATCTCCTACACATGGTTCAAACAAGGGTTTTGTCTATGGCCTATATTCCGTATACAGAGACGCGTAACCATTTGCATATTTGCGGTTTTAACACGAGCGCAAAAACAATACGAAATTGTCACCGTACACCCATTTTACAAATTATACTAACAGTAAAAACCTCGCCTTCAAAAATTCACTACCGTAGTGACCATTTCAAAAGTATAAAAATTCACCGTACAATGACCTTTTCATATTCAGAGTTAACACAGACGGCAGTAGGTGCAGGAGTATCTCGAGTACTACTAGAATCGAATTGTTTGCCATCGGATGCAAAGACGTTGACAGTTGACAGCGGATGTTAAACGGTTCGTCCGTCAACGGGGTAAGGTCAGGTCGAATGTCTTAGATCATCTGCGAAGTATGCTGATAGAAAAGTTTCAAACGGCCAGCGGAATAAACATGATAAGAAGTACGTTAAAAAAACGACACATGTTAATGACCAACCGGCAAACGTCAAAGACGATAATCGATTGCTATCGTTTTGTAAAAAAAAACCGCCTATATCAAACGTTCATGCAACGTGACCCAACGTCTCATTGTTGGCAGGTATTTTTATACTATTTTTTGTATTAATCAGGTGTCGATATAGGGCGAAACTACGAACGCACGTTATATAGCGTCTATATGTCATTGAATGTCTCATTACCCTCGCATCGCGGCTGTTTTAATCTTCGCTTTTTTGCGCGCGCCGGCCCCAACCATCGACCAAATTAGAATATCGTCGCTTTTACTTCGTTATCCGGTCGTAAATTTACCTCTATTTCTAATTGATCACGGATCTATTAAGTCTCAGCCTCTCAATAGGCGCGAGTTGTGACAAGAATGTGAGCGTTAAAGAGGACAGCGAAAGGATTTGCGACGGGTTCGTAATGGAGAGATTTTCGCCAATTCTTAACTTCGAGAAATTTTTGAATGAGGATCGGTTGACGAGAACGAGAACAGTAGGTACCCCATGTTGAAAAGTTTGAAGAAGACCCCAATTAAATTAGAAAATGAGTTGTTTATTAATTCTAGAAATCGTGGTTCCGCCATCAAGTTGTATTTTTCAATACAGATTCACTTATTATTTTTTGTCGAATTTTCAAATACCAAAAGTATCGAAATTTTTATCAAGAATATGAACTATTTCTAAAAGTTGAGTTTATTTTGAAGGAAGATTGAAAATGGTGTAATCAGTGTTGCCAGGAAGGAAGTATAAAAAAATCGCCATTAGTCTACTTGCAAAGCTTGAAAAATCACCACGTCACCACCTATCACGTATTTATGACAAATAACCGCATTTATAAATACGTGTAATTTCCTGTAAATTACTTATAGTTTCCCGTAATTTACTCGTAATTACCCGTAACTTACTCGTAATTATCCGTAACTTACTCGTAATTACCCGTAACTTACTTGTAATTACCCGTAATTCATACGTAATTACGGGTAATTTGCTCGTGATTACGGGTAATTTACTCGTAATTACCCGTAATTTACTCGTAATCACACTAATTTACTGTAATTACCCGTAACTTATTCGTGATTACGCGTAATTTACTCGTAATTACCCGTAATTCACTTGTAATTATCTGTAACTTACTTGTAACTACCCGTAAATTACTTGTAATTACCCGTAAATTATTGGTAATTATCCGTAATTTACTTGAAATTACCCGTACATTATTTGCGATTACCAGTAAATTATCTGTAAATGACCAATAATTACCCATTTCTGCTATTTTTTGGTAGTTCAAAAAATTTTTGTGTTTTTAAAACAGTTCCTAAAATATTCCTTTGAAAATCGAACACATTTTATCTTTAATTTTCAATTGCATTTGCATCCCCGAAGGAATTTCAGCTGGAAATGCGTTAAAAATAGTCATTTTATTAGAGTTTAAATAGATTTGTTTTTCCTTCTTTTATAAAAGAATTCGAAATTTAAGCCAAAAATCACCAAAAAACCTTCACTTTTGCCCCTCCTTTGTAAGGCTCATTAGTTAGTCGAACAGTAACGTTGATCTCGCATACTTCGGCATTAAATTTTACCACCATTTCCTCTCCTATCTAATCTGGCTCCGTGCACTCTTTCTTCCTAACTTCTACGCTACATTACCTCCACACATAATTCGTCTCCGCGCTGACACACGAAACAAAAAAACTATTAAAAGAACACACTCGTATAAGAAAGGAAGAAAAAGAGAATGAAAGTACACCTTTTTCCACACCTAAGTAATACATCTTTCCGACACTCGTCCAAAACAATAAAAAAAAAAAACCAAATACATAAAAGTTTTTTAAGACGTCGCCTCGTAGACGTATTTTCTCGCGAGTTAATTTATCAGCCATTAACCCAAATTTTCAAGGTTTCGTCGTTTTTCATAATTCATCAAATAAATTCTATTATAGAAGAAATAAAGAAAACCCCATTACGGACTTACCGAAACATCCATGTGAAGATACTCGACACTGCTCAGCATCCTTCTCGGTGATCTTTTGTTCGCTGAAAAATTAAATAGACGAAAATTAGCATCGTGTTTTTACACTTTCTTATGGTTTATTCTCTTGAAAAAAAAACACTTGGACGCTTAGCGTGAAATATACAATAACATTCCGATTACTTGTGATCTTCGAAAAGACACCGTAGAACAATGACTAGCATTATTTGATAAAAAAAAACTTCGCAATTAAAATGATTTTCTGAAGAACGCATCAATCACATAATATGACCATTTCGAGTTTAACCCACTAAATAAAAAGGCGATTGAACTTTTATACATAACTAATTACACAACTTGAGATATATTGCTACGTAAGGATGTGACCGTTTTTGATGAGAGAGAGGGAGGAGGGGTTACGTAAATCGATTACACATCTATACAAGGTTTATACCGCATGTTTTCAATTTTCCACAATCAGTAACTCTCTCGAAACAGAACCAAAACAAGGAAAAGTGAATCAGCGTGTGTGAGATGTCCGTAATGCCATAATTTTTATTTGATTCGTACTGTGTGTGCGTTTATGGTGCGTGTATATGTGTACCAGGCTACCACACATTCTTAAATTATGCGAATTCTTTCGAACACGTTAAAGATGTTAAAACCACACGATGTTCGACATGAATAATGAATGAAATGTTGTCTTTATAACGGTAATTGGAATGAAGAAAAAAACTATCGTTTAGAATTTCCATTTTCATGACGAGTTACTCTTTATCATAAAGCAGTAAATGAAATAAATAAAAATAGGAGAAAAAACGAGCCACATTCTTATGTAATAATGGAGAGTTTCATTTACTAGGACATCAATTATTCGATAGCGAGTCAAATTAATCACGTTTTCTAAGCAAACTGGTAAAAATTAAATTTGCACTTCAAACAACAATTATCCATTAAGCGAAATTTTTCAATAGCAATGCCACGGTTACGTTTACTTTCATGCGAACGTAGATGTTTATCTTTGATTTTATATCCAACAAACGAATTCGTTACGATGGAGGAATTTTTCCATACAATACTTGTATTCCACAAAACCCTTCACTCTTCTGTTGTAACTCTTGGTCGATATTCGCACCACCTAAAATCCCACATCCGGTAAAATTAAATTACTCGATCTATACCAGTAGGAGGACAGATCGTGAGCGATCGTCTGCGATGATCGGCGAAGACATATTCCATAAGTTATTACCACGGGGATGCGAGTAACCGAATTCTTCGGCATATTCGCACGAATATCGTGCATCATCTCACATTATGCATCGAAACAAAAAACATCCGTATTAACAACGACCAAGGTAACAGAAAAAGATGCAAAATGATCTTTGAACTTCGTGCCTATCCTGTATTCGTTGCGTTGATCTCTTTTGTTTTAGAACTAGGTCACAAAACGATATTATCGTCGTGTTAACGTTAATCTAATTAGACGTAAATATCGCCCGGAAACACGGCGAAATATTTTTACGAGTTTACGTGAAAATCATATTTCAAAATTTGAAAGCCAATGTATTTTTTTGCGTAAAATATAAACGAAAACTATCGTGTATAGAAGATGAATGTATAACTTTTTCTAAATCGTGTTCGTGTTTATTTATTGATCTATTCATCTATTTGATAGAAGTAGGTTTTCGCTGGTGGCTGTTAGTGCATGGCAATTTTTTTTCCGCTAATAAACATGCGATAATGTAAGAGTAAAGAGTTCAATAAATTGGTTTTAATTGTAATCTGATGAAAGTTGATTGGCTCATTACATAGATTTAATATCTGCGAAATTTCCTCCATACGAAGTTTCTTTAATTTATATTGTACTTTCAAAAGCGGCCCAACATAATTATGCGCGTCGATGATGAAAATTATTCGATTTTATTCATGAAAGGGTACAACAGATTTTTTCACCATGAGAAACAAAAAGAAGAAATGCAGCGTTTGAGATAAAACTGTCAAGATTACGATACCATTTTGGAAAAAACATTTCGAATTGAATTTTTTTACAAAAAATACATACAAGATGAAATCTTTCTACGGAAATCGTTGAAGCCGGCAAAAAAAGGTGAAAAATGAAATCGACGAGCTTAGGTACCAACCATTTCCCTTCGCTTCGGATTAATACAACAGTGCAGCTCTGGAGGGACTCAGCAAACGGCGTTGAAATAGAATAAATGCGATTTAAAAAAAAAAACCAACAATTTAGCTGGAAAATCCATCAAAAAAAATTGAACGATTTATCAATGACCTGAATTCAACAGAAAATCACCAATTTGGAAATTATAGATTTCAAATCATAATCTAGAAACGTAAAGTGAAATTGAACTTTGAGAAAAAACCGAGTTGTAAAAAAATCAAAATTTCAAAATCCACGAACATTAATCAAAATTTAGATGTTCCTCAGACAGAAAAAAATCAGGAACACCATAACGAAGAACAAACTGACAACTTCAAGACAAAATGGTTGCCGTCATCAAGTTCACAAGGCGCATCCGTTCGCAGTTGAAAGATTTAAACTAGTTTACGAAACAGAACGTAGATCAGTATTTACGGCGTTGAGTATGCAATTTTATTAACACTTTAACGCCGCATGGTGCAAACCCAATCGATGTAGGAATAAAGGACTCATCATGGCAAAAAATCTTCATACAATAAATCATTCGGACCTTGAATAAAAATAGGTATTCTGCAAGCGATGAAAAAATAAATGAATAAAATTGAATACCACAAAGGGCGGCCAAATTTCCAGGACCGGGGTAAAGGAAAATTCTGGCGACCAAAATTCCTGTACCGAGGTGGAGGAAAATTCCGGTGACCAAAATTCCTGTACCAGGGTGGAGGAAAACTCCGATGATCAAAATTCCTGTACCGGGATACAGAAAAAAATCCAATGACCAAAATTCCTATACCAGGGTAGAGGAAAATTCCGGTGACCAAAATTCCTGTACCGGGGTGGAGAAAAGTCCGGTGACCAAAATTCCTGTACCGAGGTGGAGGAAAATTCCGGTGACCAAAATTCCTGTACCAGGGTGGAGGAAAACTCCGATGACCAAAATTCCTGTACCGGGATACAGAAAAAAATCCAATGACCAAAATTCCTATACCAGGGTAGAGGAAAATTCCGGCAACCAAAATTCCTGTACCGGGGTGGAGAAAAGTCCGGTAACCAAAATTCCTGTACCGAGGTGGAGGAAAATTCCGGTGACCAAAATTCCTGTACCAGGGTGGAGAAAAATTCCGGTGACCAAAATTCCTGTACCGAGGTGGAGGAAAATTCTAGTGACCAAAATTCCTGTATCGGGGTGGAGGAAACTTCCGGTGACCAAAAAATATTTTTACTGTCGGCTCATTTCATTAAAGTGTTTTTTAGAAATGAAGGCGCTCATGGTAGTGTGTTTTCAATAAACTGCATGATAACCGGTTACAACACCTTAAACGTGTGTTCATTCACGCCACTTACGCAACGCACTGAAGTGTTGCCTATCATGAAAACGTAGGGTGATGATCTCGGAACTTTTTTCCATGAAATACAACCTATGATTTCGGATTTCTATCGCTGATGTAATTCATCTACATTCTACAGATTACTAATAATTTTTTTAACAATGGGTTAAATTTGGAAACAGAATCAGTTTCAATTTACCTGTTATCGCTACAGTGAACAACTTCAATGGGTTGATTTTGCGTACTTCTTGGTAATCGAAATTCGTCCATGTTACACGGCATCGTATCATCTAACGCATGCGATCCTTCATGGTCGTTTGATTCTGGATGAACAATAGCTAGGATACGTTGGTGTTCCAACAGAACATCAACAGGAGTCGGATGGACGGCGCTTGGTATGACCAAATCAACGCGATCTTTTGGTACGAAATCGATCAATCGTGGTAAATGATCAACGCTAATATCGGAATCGGATGATTCGTGATGTTCGCGATTCGGCGTCGGGCAGCGATTGGATTTTTCGGTAATTTGTGGGGGCGGCGGGGGTGGTCTTTTTTTACCATATTTCGTTACAGTTTTCGGTATCTCTTTTCTTGGTAACGGTATCGGAGGTTCTTCTGGCGATACGTCTACGGTATTTCTAATTTGGTAACATTGATCTTGAAATTTATCCGGTGGTTCTAGCATAATTTGATCGTCGTTTTCTTTTAGTATAGCGGCGGCGACTAATTTTTGAAATAGGTCGTTATTATCTTCGATGGTAACACTGGAGGAGAATTCGCGTTCGAGTTGTAAAAACGGTTCGAGTACCTTGTCTAAGTCAAATTTACGTTTTGCGAAATCGTCCGGCGAAGGAGGTTCGGTAATTTCAGCCGACGTAATGGAACGTACATCGGAAAAGCTGGAGTTTGACGTGGTCGGCGTGGAAAATTGTTTATCGACGACGGTGGACATACTACTACCGGTGTCATCTGATTCAGATTCATGATTGCCCAAAGATACACTCTCTTGGGCGATCAAATCAGTGTAAACTTGGGGTTCGGGCACGTTAAACTTTTCCTTTTCGATTTTCTCCTTATCGTATACATCCGTCGAAATGACGGACATCGGGCAAACCGGTTTCGAATTACGACGCGGATATTTACGAGGTGGCACAGGAGGAGGGACGTTTTTCGCCGTTTGTTTACTACTATTACCATTAACTCGTATATTATTAATATCTCCTTTTTTGACGCGAAGTTTCAACTGCACATTTGACTCTTTTAGACTACGAACGCACTCCATACGAGTCATCTCGGTCACCGGTACATTGTCGATTTCCAATATCTCATCTCCGGGTGAAAAATGACCCCACGAGACCACCGTCCTGGACGCCGGACTATCGGGCGCGCACGACTGTATCATCAACTTGGTGACTTTTTCGTTGGCGTTTGAACCGCCATCGAATTTCAACCCGAATCCTAATCTTTCGCCTGGTAACCTATACACCAACACTTCTTCACCATCTTCGTTCCAACCCTCGGTTTCATTTCCGATTGACAAAATCGTCACGAATGGTTGTTTGGTCTTCGTGTCGACAGGATCAACGGTGACCACGGTGACAAACTCCGGATTCATCGGATTCGTAACAACGCCGCCGAGCTTTTTTCTATTATCATTAAAAAATATATCTCCTTCGATGGCCGCCATTTTGAGAATTTCTTTTAAACCGGATTTCTATACATAGGTGTTAATTAACTAACGCCGTTACCAATTTCATAGGCACACAAGCTCGAAAATTTCTCCACGTTCGCGTGACCTTCGTACTCTGAAACAAATATTGAAAGTTGCTTATTAATAGGAGCTATTTATAAATGCGAATTTTTCACCCGTCACAACTATATTCTACGCGCATCAATTATATTCGCAAATTTTATGCATAATCGGTAAATGATGACATCTTAGACAACATCCAAGAAAGTAACATCTCATTTAAACGTAATTGCATCGCTTACCAAGTGAAACGTGTCTAAAGGCCGAACACAACAACTCGACGAGAATACAAAAAATAATCAAAATCGTATTTATTCCGCTATTCGCCATTTTCGGACATTTATACATTATTTATGAACGACAAACTTTCTATCTTATTTTGCAATTCACAAAACCATCGGGTTACCGCATCCTCGTCGTCATACTCGAGCTTACACATAAATATATTTGAGTACTTATCGTGCAAATACCATACACGAGTTTCGACTCAGGACGTTCATGAATGCGAACTCCTACGACCGTTTTTCCTTACGCGAACGCTTTCGAGTTTGCATTTTTCCATTCAATCGATGCAACAAGAATGCCATCATGCTATTTAGTATGCATGTTTTAACATTTATCAGCGATACGATGATGAATATAAAATTATCCAGCGTTATGTCTGATTAGGTATTTACTTTCGCTGCTATAACGGTCTTTTCATAGTGTAATCGAGATTAATGGTTCTATACAGAAAATGATGCGCTATTGAGGAAATGCCAAGTACAAAACATTGGTTTTATGCAGTTTCACAAAATCACCGAAGGAATTGAAATCAGCGAATCGCGTTTGAAAATATTGAGATTTCTTTTAACGATGCGAATTTTTTCTAAAGAATTTTCCCATTCCATTTTAACCTTTTTTTCTTTCATGTGGACTTGTTTCTTTTACTTCTTAATATGAATATTATAATGTGTGTGTGTCTATTTGTATTTTCATATAATTATCCATACACATAAAAAAGACAAATCCACCAAAATCAATTCTTATACTGGTTAAAACGGGAGGGAAGGGGAGTTAGGACCCCTGTCATCAACATGAAATTATAAGTAACAAGATTGCAATAAAAAATCAAAATTTTTAAATAATCTGTACGATCGAATTCGAAACATTGGAACATTAAGTAATCGAAAAATTCAACTTTGTATTTTTTTCGGACTTCTTTGGTGTGATTTTACTCCAGGAAAATCCATTTTCAAGCTTCCTATATCGCTTTAAGTGGAGTGAAATTGGACAAAAAATCTTTAAAAAATGTTTCATTTATGTTGAATTCTAAAAGAATCAATTTACATTTTTTGTCCGAGTTTACCCCCCGAAAATTCATTTTCGAGATTCCTATTTCGCTTTAGGTGGGGTGAAATTGGACAAACAATCTAAACAAAATTATTTATTTTGAATTCTAGTAAAATCTTTTCTAGACCCTTTTTGCCTGATTTTACTCCCGAGAAATCTATTTTTCATGCTCCTTATATTGCTTTAGATGGGATGAAATCGGACAGAAAAATTTCATAATTTTTAAACCTTTTCTATTGTTTTAAATAGGCTGAAATAAAAACACCAGAATTGGGTAAATTAGTCGATTTAATAAAGGTAAAATCAAGCAAATATGCAAATTTTTCTACAATTTTTAAAAAAATGGATTTTTTAAAAATTATTTTTGAGTTTTATAAAACAGATGAACCTTATGACTTCACATAATAAATTTTTAAAAACATTAGAAAGATAAAAAAAAATTAATACCGTGAAAAATTGTTTTTCCGATTTTATTTGGTAAATTTCCAAAAAATAACCATATTTGAAAATTTCTTTTGCAAAAACGTCAAAAAACATCATAACTTTTTGATAAGTAATTCTGCATAAAATAAACTATAGGGTCACGGGTGGTTAGTTGACAAGCAAAAGTGTTTTTTTAAGATTTTGAATTCATTTATGAATATTTTTTCAAAGTTTTGGATTCATTTTGAAGATTGGTTCTTTGCGCGTGTTTTCTTTTTTAGAAATTGAATTTACGTTGATTGAAAAAATTTTTATTGTAGATTATATGAAATGATTTTTTTTGACAACTAACAACCACCCTGGTTGTTAGTTGTCAAATAGGCCATTGTTAGTAGTCAAACCATAAAATTTATTAACTAGCCATGTTTTTTTTTAATTTGCCAAAAAAAATCAATGAAATATCGACTTAATCGTGTATAATTTTTGTTTTATTTGGCAAAAAAAAAAAATGAAAAAATTACTTCACAGAAATAAAAATTTATTTAAAACTTTTTTGAAACTAAAAGAACACAATGCCCTTCTATAACAAGATCTACAGCTTTATTTATTTGATCTGCTGTACGAGTATATTGTCCTCTAGGCTCTATCAGTCTTCCTTTTTCGATTTCTTCTATGAGATTCCATCTAAAAATGATGAAAAAATAAAACGTTATTTGGACAACTAACAACACCCCCTTTTTTGTCAACCTGCAACCTCGCTTTTTATATCCTTTCTTTGAAAAAATTGACTCAATTTGAATTTTTTATCAATTGAACAAATTTTTGGCGAATTCTACTTAAAATTACCTTTAAAATGATATATAATTTATTTACCTTTGATTGAAATGTTGCAGTAAAAACATGAATGTACCAACCTAAACAATTTTTTCATCAAACATGAAAAATCACTTTTTTTTGAATTGTGTTAGCAGAAAAAATGCCATGTTGCCAATATTAAGTAGGACCATTAATTGGTATATAATTAAGTTTTTATCAATGTTTCGTGTAGATAACGTTCGCGTAGCTTTTTTAAAATGTGATTTGACAACTAACATTCATTGTCAACTAACCACCCGTGACCCTAATCGAGATTTTTTCCAGAATTTCAACTCCTCTTTTCAACATTTTAAGGTTCCAAACGACCTTTTTCGAGTCGATAAAATAATTCTGCTAAAATTTTCAAATTTCCATAATCTTGGAAAATTTTAAAACACCAACTCCGGATAAAAAAATCGCAGAGACATCACTTTGCGTCATTTTTCATCGTTTAATGACTTCTACACAAAGGCAAAAATTTGAGGAAAAAAATCGATAACCCTATCATCCAATTTTCTGCTGATTTGACATAGATTTACATAGCAGAAATTTCGTTTTTAAAAAGTATCAAACCAAAAAAAAAAACGATTTTTCGACGCACATTGTTTTGATATGATTGAAACCGATCACCGATGAAATTAATTTTTATTCGAATAATTTCTTAAAAAATCGAATCGAATGAACATCAATGATAAAATCAAGATTGACGTAGTTACATAATTATGTTTTTAGTAGAGTTTTTGGGTATTCATTGTTAAATTTCTTTTAAACACATCAGCTGCCAATAAATTGTGTTTTTGAGCTTTGCGTTAATTTTTCCATTGTATGGATTTTTATTGAGTTAATTCAGCCACCTCCTTTCAAAATTGTTACTTTTGCAAGAAATATTTCTCAAATCTAGGTTAGGTAATAATTTTTCAAAGAAAGTGGAATTCTTAAACTTCTCTTTTTTATTTTTATTTTATTAGACAATATAATGCTTTCTTCATAAAACAAGCCTTGGCGTGCAGCTGTGATGAAAGAAATGCACTTATTAACAATACCAAGTTATTAGGGCGTGATTTAATAAAATCTCCGCGAATTCTTCGCCGGCTCAATTTTTCCATATAACGTAAAATTTCACGTCGGCGGTAACCAAACGTATATAAGGTCGAATCGCGAGAATTTATTGTTTCACGGTTTCATATGCACCTGCGGATAATTTATGCATCGAAAAACCTAATTTACAAAATGATTCACCTCGATCTTCGATACATCGTTACATCACGACGATACGTTATACGGTACCGCTAATTCGTCATTATCATATCCATCTTACATTGAACGTCAGCCAAGCATACCTCTCTATTTCTTCGCTTTAAACATCTCATCTAAAAATTGATGCATTCAGTAAGCTCATGAACGATATGGCTTTTTTGTATTTCTCCAATATACTCGTAACAAGCACACGGTCAGCGTCCTCTATGATGTCCTTGCTAACCGTTATCTGCTACAGGATTTTCTCATTTTTGTTTACCATACTCAACACAATCGTCTATCATAGAATGAAAAACAGTTACGTAGCTTTTCTCACACGATTTTCTATTATATACGAAACACGAAAAAAAAAAAACAAAGAAAAATAATAATGTGGAATTGCTGTCGTCGTGAGTATTGTTCGAGCGAACTTCACCTCTAAACATGAACGAGAATTGCTCAGAAGTGCACAAGGTTATGAGAAATGCGAATTAATTTCACTTTCTTCCATTGCTCTCCGGGTAATTAATGAAATTTCGAGATTCACGCGTAAATGAATGACGATACCGGCCTCATCGTACTAAGTACCAGCGCTTTCATTAATTTGATAAACACGAAAACGCGTACGCAGAATAGAAATTATCTCGTGTACGTCAGTAAAAGTAACTGTATCTGTAAAGATCTTCTATCTTTAACTCTGCAACTATAAACGACGCAGACGTATTTCGAGTTTATCAGTTTTTTTTTAATATAATTACCCCCCCCCCCCCCTCATTACTCACCCTCGTTGAAGTTTCTTAAACGTTTCACCGCAAATACCTGTTTCGTATCTTCGCGAAATTAATTTTTTAATTATTGATTTCAAATTGTAAACACTTGTTTTTCTCGATGTATTTTAACCTACATCGAAAAAAAATGTTTTTTTTTTAATATTTCTACGTACGGAAGAACATCGAAGAAAGTTCTTCCAAAAGAGGCGAGAAAAATTACGAAATTATTCGTGTTACGTGTTTTTCGGACGATTTTTATTTTTATTTAATTATCACCTGTCGTTAATTACGACGTAATAAATTTGAATAATAAATACAATTGGCAACCCGGCATAGGAAACGGTTTGAACGAGAGAAAGGAGATGTTTAAAATTTAAAATTCGGTGTAATTTTTAATTAATGAGGTAGACAGGAAGGAGGTGCAGGCATAATCTCCAAAGAGGTTAAAATTTTAACGTAAATAGTAAATAATTTTCAAAAATATTTTCAGTTTTTAAAGTTCTTTTTTTCAAAAATATTTATGCATAATTAAAGTAAGTATTTGTCGTTAACAAGATACTCGATGATTTATTCCTCTCCTCCACCCCTCTCCCTTCAATTAAAATTTATAAGAAATTAATTATTATAGTGGAGCAACTCTAACCATTTATCGGAAAAAAAGTCAAGCTTTCGTCGAATTATTTCAATTATTATTCATACATTTATGCGCGAGAAATTACTCCCTCACGCCTCACCCCTTCATCTCTTTTAAAATAAATTCCAACGATGTTTATAATTTTGAATTTTAAACGCTTAAAACGTAAAAAGAAAAAAAAACAAAACAAAAAAGACAATTTTTCAGGGTGAATAAGAAAAAATAGAAAAATTCAAAGACGATTAAAAAAATATAATAAAACAAGAAAACGAAAAGAAGAATTTAAAAAAAATTGATATATTCACGTCAATTTTATTCGTAAAATTTGAAAATTGAAAAGAAAAAGACATGGTGTTGAATTTGAATGGAAAAATTTTGGTAAAACTGTGATCAAAAAAATACAGAAAAATTTTCATTTTCCGAAATTTTTTATGAAAAATTTATCATTGCTGAATTTCAATGGAAAAACTTAAATAAAATTTTGATCATGTTCGAAAGGAAGAACACAGAAAAATTTTCATTTGCTGGAATTTTTTATCAGTGTTGAATTTTGATGAAAAAATTTTGGTAAAATTATAATCACGTAAAAAATACAAAAAAATTTTCATTTTTTGGAATTTTTCACGAAAAATTTATCATAACAGAAAATTTCAACCTTTGAAAAGGTCCGGTAATTTTGGTAAAAAATTTATGTTCGTTTTTCACAAATTAATGAACAACGATAATGAAAAAAGAACGTGGAAATTATTCAGAAATTTTGTCGTTTTTCACGAGGATTTATTGTCGAGTAAAAATAGAAAAGTGGTCATGACGTCATAACTAATCAACTTCGCAAGGCTTATCAAAATAGTTTTTTTTTTCAACTTTGAAAATAAAAATAGAAATTTGAAAAGCTTTCAGCACAATTCAATTTCAATATTTGTTTTTTGCTTCATGTTTTCTTATCGTTTTTTTTTTTACAATCGGATACTAAAAATTCCTTGGAAGATTCTGCATTAAACTTCCGATACATCTTCACGATCTGGATATTCGTTACGATCACCAGACAGAAATCATGACTTAATCATTACTTTTACAACTTCCACGATCGCAGCTTGCCCTCACCAAAACAATAAAGCATTTTCTGCCTCGAAAAAAAAAACCAACATACGAACTGGAATACTTGACCTATTGTTACAACGAATTAAAAGGTTAAAAGTATTGTTTTCTCATACGGATATAAAATTACGGCTAAATTGTTCGCGAATCGGATCGCTAATGAATGGAAGGGAGCCTCATTAAGAAATTTCATATCCGGCCAATTATTTGAATAATCCGCGATTATAACTTTTTTAAAAATTAAACATATGTATATAATCGAAGAAGAGGTGACGTCATAAATCACCGATATTCCGGTTTCTTAACGTGGCCGTTTTTTTGTAACGGTTTTTCAAAAGATCATCAAATGCAAACATCGGAAAATTATTTCAATGTGATTCAAGAATTTTTAATGGATGATTCTTCGAAGAGATAAACATGATGGAAAAACTCGTTCGAGTAAATTCTGGTAAAATTCACTTAAAAAGCTTCACATTGCCTTTTGCTCATTTCAATGTAAAATCACCTAATAAAGGAACCATTTCCTCAAATATTGGAAAATTTTACATCACCTATGAGTGTAACCCGCACGACAACTATGCTAGGTTCGCATCTAGGTCAACGTCAACCGGCTATGCTGTTTTACAGCTTTTAAATTTATTGGCATCTGTTAGTCGACTATTTTACAATATATTCACGGAAATACGTTAAAAACAATCTCAAGAGTAGGAGGCTGCACAGTGACACGGCTATGTAAACAATCCAACAAACTCAAATCGAGACATGAACGAGAGGAATAACGCCAACGTTGCAAGCGTGACCTAACTTTCGAAGTAAAAATTCTCAACCCACTTAATAATTTTCTATAGACGAAGATGATTTTTACAAGTACTTTTTCAATTGTAATAAGGAGCTTCGGTTCGTTGATTTAATCTCGCATTATCTTCCATCGAGCACACGTTCTTTTGTATAATAACAGTTGCATAATAATACGCGTACGATTCTCGCGATAAAGTTACACACGAAATTTATCGTTCAGAGTGATGCACTTGGCGGAAAATTCCCTCAATGAATCTCTCGACGAATTTATAGAATCGTCCAAGGTTATAGAAAAATAAACTACGAACCCCTGTTCGAGATCATTAATTATGGAAAAGAGTTTCACTCTGGAGATCGCATAGACATAGTAATGCTGCGGGCCATAACTCAACTTTTGGCTTTAACTTTCACGATAGATATGCCGGTGTTATATTTTAATACAACTCTATAGGCTTCAATTTGTTCTACAAATTCGCCGGAATTTACTATTTTTCACTTTCTTTTAGCGTTTATAAATACCGAAGAAGAGCATTCGACGTAATCGAATCGAGCGCATTTGGCAGCTCCGATGGTAAATTTGGGCGTACGTAATAATATGATTAGAGACCGAAACGAGCAATGCGTCGATATGGTCGAATTATTTTTTGTAATCTATGATTAGCAGGTGTATCGTATCATCTCATCATAATTCACACTTTTTTTTCGTATTTTTCTATATCGTAACAATCTAGTATCGTAGAAAATCCGCGCACAAGAAGAAAAAATTCTTACCGTTCGATTTACTCCAGGTTTTTACAGTTACGAAACAGATCGTTAGCTATTTTTATTTTTACCTAATGAATACGACTACAAGAAAAACAATACGTACGGTTTCGTATTAAAAATTAATACCGACGAGCGATTATTTTTCGCGGAATTAGTCCACATGTCATCTATTTTGATGACTAAGCGTGAGAAAAAATTAAATAATTTACCAAATTATAATCATTCGATTGTTCGTTTCGTAGCCGCGTATAATTCAAAGCGATACGCAAACATAGTGAATGATGTTTTTACAATTTGGTTAAATTATATATTATTATAAAAATATTAAAAAAAAAAACAAGAATTTCTCAAATACGTATATTTACGTACATAAAATTGAACGAAAATAGTTTTGTGAGGCGATTATGCGTTTTTACGAGCATATCATTACCCCCCCCCCCTCCATCAATTTTATTTCCTATACACCAAAATATTCTTCAACGAAAATTCATAAATTTATTTTAATATTGAATACGTATTTCAAAAATTTCATTTTTCAAGGAATTTATACGTGTTTAACGCCTACTAGAATTTTTTTCAAATTTAATTTCAGACCAGCTTTACAATCATGTTTTTTTTGCGCTTATAATTGCCTACACTATTATGCCAACTGGATAAAAATTAAAAATTTTCAACAAAACTAAAAAAATGTTGCTACTTGGGTTCTAACTGAGGAGGTCAACGAACTATTTTTTCTAAAATATTATCACTTTTTGTTTTTGTAAATTATAAACAATAATTTTTTTTTAATTTGAATATGAAACTGATTTTTGATATTTAGAAAAATATTATTTTACCAAAAAAATTAATTGGTCATTTTTGAGCGAAAAACTAACAATTTTTGATTTTCTAAATTCTGCTAGAAATGAAAAAACTGACAAGGAGAGTTAAAATTTTCAAGATTTTTCTGAAGAAGGGGGAAACAAAAAAAATGTTGAAAGAAATCCTCTTACGTACATGCTGTAAAAATGTCACAGTGAAAATTTTACATTTTAAATTGGATTTTTTTTTTAATTTATGAAACAAAGAAATATTGATAGATTGAAGGAAAATATCGCTTTTTATGCGTTTCTCTGACATGTTTAATAAATTAATTAAAAATTGACAATTACATGAGTTTTCGATGCGGTTTTTTTCATTTGATCCTAGACAAATTTGTTTGAAGATCGTTGTCATTTTGAAGAAAATAATTATAAATAAATGACTGAACTCAAATTACATGGATTTAACGAGAATTCGTGCTATTTATGCGAAAGGGTCTTTACTGTAATATGCCGGACCTCTTCTGTGGTCGATTTAAGATTTTCTGAAGGAGAGGGGGAGTGAGAGGGTTGATGATGAAGGGACTACTAGCTAAATAAACAATTTTATGGCAAGAAAATTCCATTCATATGCTGTAAAAATTGAATTATCAAGATGAAAATTTTTTCATTTTAAGTTGGATTTTTTTTTTAAATTTATGAAGCAAAGAAATACCTATAGATTGAATTGAAGCATGTTTATCTGACATATTTAATTAAAAATTGACAATTTTTTCATTAAATATGAAATATTTATTGTTTAACCGAATATTGAAGATTTTTTTCCACTTCTCGCTCCTATTTATTTCTATAAGCTGGAAGAATCCTCGAAAAAAGATTATTCTTCATAGAAACCGATTCTTGTAAAAAATTTATTTTCGCGTATGAAATAACGAAACGAGGATGAAATGCATGTTATTTCGTTGAAAAATCGTATTTCCTACACGTCCAATCGCGTATATTCATCCGGTATCGTATATTCTAAAACACAGAAACCGTAATGACCACGCATACACGACATTATTATAGTTTTAGGTCACTACCCATGCAAATGGCATTAAAATTTCCCATCACATTAAACCATACGAAATAGGTAACATTAACGCATAATCATCTGTCACATGTAACTCTACTCTCTTTTAAAAATGGTTTCAATTTTTCGAAAATTCGCATTAAATTTTGAAAAACTTGGTTACCACAAGAAAAAAATTCGCGCGATGTAAAACAAACCACATGAAATATTTTCGAATAATCTAACACGACGGAAACGAGCTCCAGATATTCCACGTATTTTACGATTGAAATACTCCATAATGCACAACTCTTCCACAACATTTAATTACGGGTTACGTACATAAAAAAATTTTTAGCCGTAAAAAAAACACCACCTGACATTTATTCCAAACGATGATTCACTCCTTGGTTCTCATCACGTAAACAATATCTAATTATAAATCGACGATTCGTCGATAATACGAATCAGCACCGGAGCTCCTCACCCAGGAACGCATGTGGTAGTCAGGTTGGGCGCAAGGAAATGCATCATAATGAACCGACGTCGTTAATTATAAATAAAATCAACCGAGTTTGAACCTATCAAACGATGCGAGAAGTAGTTGCTCAGCATCAAACGCCATTCACTTTTATGCATACCGAGTGCACCTCCGAGCATCGCAAAAGTAGGTTGCCATCGATATGGCGCGCAAATTACCGAATATTTAGTTTTAATTCGCACTCGGACAGAAATTTAGAAACTCTAGTTGAATAAAAGATGAAATACAATACAACGGCGGTTCATTAAGCTGGGATATTTTTACCTATGACTAATAACTTTCTATACGTTTTGAAAATGAGATGTTCAAGGAGCACCTCTCGTATACACGACTCACGAAAACAGATATGTCTCGATTTTGGAAAGTTAAAAGCTCGTGATTGTACAGCTCAATACACGAATCACGTCATAAATATGATATAACTCCGTAGATTACATCTGATTCGTGATTTAGCTAATGTATCTCAACTTGAAAAATATCTACGCACCGAAATACCTCTAGTATTGTTTGCGAATTAAAAAAAAAACCGCAAGGGGGAAATTCTCTCTAATCAGCATCTCCGTGAATCAACTTCCGTTCACTATCGCACGACATATTCGACAAGGTCCAACTTGCCGGCGAATATTACGTAAAAATACGTAAAAAGGCACGAATTTCAACTACGTTATTCATGTAAGACAATTATCAAAGGAACAATGACGTAGGCCGCTAATAGAATAATAACCAGGCACACCTCCGGTTGTAACAGTAACCCAGAGCACACACAAAGCGATGATAACGGTATCCCTCCGCGATTCCCAAGTTTATACACTTTTTCACAGTAAAAAGAAGAAAAAGTATAAGTACCGAGAAAGTGGCATTCGCCTAAACTAATTCCGGTAATGCGATATTATTTCATTAATTATCGTATCGATCAATACAACTGCTTCGGTTATTTTTGACGCCGAGGTACAAGTAAACGGTCTCGGAGAATATTTTCAATGTGGGACAACGGTTGGCGGTTGATTTTACAACCGTTTGCTAAGGTGTAAGATGTATCGACGATTAGCGGTTTTACCCGAAGCGGCGGTAAATAATAGGTGAGCAATCGGATATGAAATTGTCCGCAGATGAATACTTTACAAAGTTGGTTATTATAGGAGGTAAAATTTGACCGAGATGCGTGATGCTTTGTGGAACCTGTTAAGATATCGAAGTCAGGATGAGATGGATTTTCGTGCGGAATTTGAATTCATCGGATTTCTGAAGTTGACATGTTATTTCAAAAGTGGATTATTTTTGAAAATAAAAAGTACAGTAATATATTCATTTTTAGGTTTCATTTTTTTCATTAACTTCACTAAATTTGAAATGAAATTTTTTCCATAATTTTTACACTTCGAAGAACAATAATTAAGTATTCTTCATAAGCAAAAATTACAGTAATTCTTTTATTTTTAAAAGTTTCATTTTTTAAATAAAATTTAGAAAATATAAAACGAATTTTTTTTCATAATTTCACTGTAGAATTGTTGAAAAATTGTTGAAATTATTCGAAGCCATTCAATACATGCTTAAAATCGCACAAAAGTTGCGCAAAACGGTTAAAATAATGAAAAATTTGGTTAAAATTACAAAAAACTATCAAAATGTTGTTGAAATAGTTTAAAAACGATCAAAGTTTGCTTAAAATTACTTAAAATCATGCAAATTTGTCGAAAAGTTGTTAAAATGGATAAAAACTGTATAAAATCGGTTACCATAGTTTAGAATCCATCAAAATTGGTATAAAATTTCTTAAAATTGCATAAAACAGTTAAAAAGTAGTTAAAATTGTTTACAAAAGCTCAATGTTTGCTCAAAATGGCCTAAAAACAGTTTAAATGATAATAAAACAGTTAAAAATCGATAAAAAATTGTTAAGAATTTCATGAAATTGCATAAAACAGTCAGAAAATTGTTAAAAATGTTTTAGAATGTTCAATAATTGCTCAAAATTCCGTAAAAACAGTTAACATTTCAGTAAAATAGTTGAAAATCGAACAAAATTTGTATGAGGTTGTTTGAAATAGCGTTAAATTGTCAAAAAGTTGTTGAAATTGTAAAAAAGTGTTCAACGTTCGTTAAAAAACAAATAATAACTGTTAAAATGCTGTTAAAACAGTCTAAAACTGAAAAAAATTTGTTTTAAAATGCTTAAAATCACAAAAAATTGTCTAAGAGTAGTTAAAATTGCTCAATATTTGCTCAAAATGGCATAAAAATAGTTAAAATGTTAACAAAATAGATAAAAATCGTTCAAAATTCCTTCAAAATGACCTAAAATTTCATAGCACTTGAAAAAAGTGTTGAAATTGTTTAAAAATGTTCAATATTTGGTAAAAATTACATAAAAATTATCAAGATTTTATTGAAATAGTCAAGTTTTGCAATTTTGAGCAAATATTGCACAATTTAAAAAAATTCTTACTACTTTTTGACAGTTTCCTGCAATTTTAAACAATTTTACACAAATCTTGATCAACTTTTAAATGTTTTATTAAAATTTTAACTCTTTTTATGCAATTTTGAGCAAACATTGATCATTTGTAAACAATTTTAACTACTTTTGACAATTTTATGCAATTTTAAGCGATTTTAAAGGAATTTTTTGGTTTTCAAACCATTTTATCAACATTTCAACTCTTTTTATGAAATTTTAAACTACTTTAAACGAATTTTGATCGATCTTAAACCGTTGTAACTACATTTTAACAGTTTTTATTCGTTTTTGAACAAATATCGAACATTTTGAAACAATTTTAGCCACTTTTTGTCTATTTAATGTAGTTTTAATCATTTTTAAATCAAACTGTTTTAACACCTCAACAGTTTGGCCGCCAAAACATCGCTTTTTTAACGTGTTTTATTTTCAAACTTCAAAAGTTCTTCATTTTTTAAAATTTTTTCAATGAAAAAAATTCACAATTTAAGATTTTTGAAAAAATACATTTATTTTGAGAAAAATCTCAATAAATACTCTCAACTGACTATTTGAGCTCTTCACAAAAACTAAATTAAATTAAACAAGGAAGAAAAAAGACATCGGAAAATTTTTTGTGAATTTTCTTACAAATTCTCAACAAATGAAAAAATTTTTAAATGGAAAAAAATGAAAAATCACGGTAAAAATTTACAAAACATAATTTTGTGTCTAAATTCACAGCAATTTAATTTATGTTGAGTTCGAGCAATAATTTATTCTCGAGTTGAGTTTCGAGTACAATGAACAATTCATTTCGATAATTTTCACAATACTTCGATGAATGCTTTATAACTACAAAATCGATATAAGAAAACGTTAATTTACATACGTATCGCACATATTAATCAAGCGACGCAACCCGATGTAATTTCAGTCAAATTGTTATCAATTTTCTTCGAAATTGGAATCTGAAGTGGAAGATAAACACGTTTTGGAAATGAACGTGTTTAAATCACGTTGCTCTCGTAGAGAAATTATAATAGAAAAATATGGAATTTTTCGACAATTTTGAAAAAAAGTTGTTCCATCCAATTTAATTAAACATGATTCATAAATGCAAGTACATTCAAAAAAATGAGGAAATTTGAAAAATATCTGTTATAAATTACCAAAAAATTATTTAAGGACATTACACATCATATGCATTAATTTTTCTCGATAACACTGTACGATCGCTTTTAATTTTCGTTGTTGATTTCATCGAATAAAAATATAAAGTTCTAGAACTCAACAGATCTCGTGAATAAATCAAACATATGTTTTCGTGGTAGCAATTAATAAACAACGTCATCGAAAAATTCTTTACACGATAAAAAATACGTATTAATATAAAAGCAACATTCAAGCACACTCCTAATGCTTGAAACCATCATACACATACGAAATCCTTGTCATAACAATGACTCACCGCTTATCCAAAATTCAAACAAAATCCAAACGAAAGTTCAATCGAAATGCAAGGTTTCCACAAAGATCAAAAGATCACAACGAACTCTACGGAACGAAATTCCGTACAAGAAATACAAACACGAAAATTAGTTTTCTAAAATACGTAGGCATATAATTCAACACCAGAAGGAGAGTATATCTCGGTTATTATAATAAATATCCAATTAATAACTCGTGAAAGTCTCGACCAACGTACCGATAACACTCGAATATCTTATGATTTCTTATCGTCGTAAATCATCACACGTTGTACGCGTAAATTTCACAAGGGGAGAGAAAAATCGTAAAAGATACTCGACATCTGTCAGCGGGCAATCCCCGCATGAAAATTTATCTCGACGTTACACCGGCGATAAAATTTTAGTGACCCATTTCACCGAATTGACAGGTAGAAAATCACCGTGTTAAGACCATAAAGAATTGTCACCGTTTATGGATACTTATCGGGTCGACTTGGTGCAATTTCAGTGTCACAAGGACTCGATGTAAAACTAGGAATAAGTTATCAAAGCGTAGCTAGTTGATCAATTGAAATCTTTTCGAGTAAACAAAAATTCAACATGTGTACAACACCTCGTACACTCGTCCACTTTCATCTGTACACAAAATACATGTGATTTCTAATGGTTTAAAAAACCTGCTCCTAACATGTGTGCGTTGTGTACCTTACGCGAGTGTAAAAACCACTTTAAAATACACAATGAAAACCCATATAGCATATAAATTTCTGACCACTACTTTGGCAAACTGATTCATGACCTCCAACTATCTGCAACAACTTTTATCCATTCACCTGCATTTTAATATTTCTAGTTTAACTGGTTAAAATATGCAAACGTTATACGAGCAGCCTAAACCCATTTCCAGTGTCTTTTCGCGCAATTTACAAAAAAAAATTCGAACTTGAATTCACAAGCGTTGGTACCAATTTCCGAGTGTAATCACCTTACGTGATATTGTTAAGACCGCTAATTACGATGCGGTTTGCGTTACAATTTGTATGTATGATCAGCCATGGGTGACTCGATTTTTTTGCCAATTTTCAAATGAGATTAGTTCGTTGGACTACATAAGACGCAAAGTAACTGTATTATTATACTGTATAGAATGTTTATAGCTCAAAAGACGGCGCAGAATTAGCATTTTTTGGCAGCGGTTGGGATCACAGACGTATGATTTTTTTCTTCGGTGATGCAAAATTGCAAATGTGGCATTGGGATGTAGTACAGTTTGGACCATAAAGAATTCATCAGTTACCTAAGAAATATTTCTTGGGTCGGTGTCGGAACTCGAAAAAGTGACGGAAATGAGGGGAAAATTGGCCGATATTGAGATATTTACGAAAAACTGTCTAGAGCAGTGTTCCCAGATGATCTGGACTAAAAATCACCAAATTCCAAGATTCAATTCGGCCAAAGTCGTAATTTCCCGAATCGGCTATTTTTTCTTGATATCGCCCAAAATATCCAATTGTTTTTAAAATTCGTCAGATTTTGAATTTTTTCTAATAAAATCCTTATTGCAAAATATATTGTTTTAGAGAAAAACTACAGAAAAACATGAAAAAATCTGAAAATCTCAAGTTGGGTGATTTTGACCCTTAAAATTAGTCCATTTTGCGAGAAATCACCCAATCTGGGAACACTGGTCTAGAGAGATACCCTTATTGCATTAAAATACTTTGTCAATACTTCTGAAGGTTTTTTATGGGGATTTTTAGCCCTTAAAATGAGTTTTTTTCGTATCTCTGAGTCATTATCGGAATTCAAAAAAAATTACCGGAAATGAGGGGAAAAATTGGGCAACATTGCGATATTTATGAAAAATTGTCTAAAGAGATATCTTACTACTGCATCATAATTCTGAAGATTTTTAATGAGGATTTTTAGCTCCCAAAATAATGAGGTTTTTCATGATATCTCGAAAGCTTGAAGAGATACGAAAAAAAGTTCAAGTTCAAAAATGTGCTGCATTTAATTCCGTACAACTTTTATCCCAGCATTTTTTACCTCAGGCTAATCAGTGGTCCACAAAATTCGATGTAATGGGTATTTTTAATATAAAAGATTTTTAAACCTATTGGTTACATTTTTCCATAGATTTTTCGAATTTTTTTCCCTCAAAAAATCCAACATTAAATTATTTCACAATTTAATTTATTTTCAAGTTAAAACTTGTAAGTTCATTCTATAGTCTATTACGACAAAATTTCTGTTTGGCGACCATGCATATCTAAATTGAAAATTTTTTCCTTCTTGAACTTGGGGCACATCATCACAAACGAGCATTGATAAGCTAAACGGTGAGACATCACATTACAGTTTTTAATGCTGGAACCTTTGATTTTGAATTATAATTTCAGTTTTTAAAGCGAATTTCTTGATCCAATATTGCAAATTATAATTGTCATGTCCCATCTTTTAACTGATCAATGCTCATTTGTGATGACATGCTGTGAGTTCAAGTAGGAAAAAATCGTTCAACTAGGTATACATGGTCGCCAAACAGAAACTTTGCCCTTAGAGTGGAAACGGTCTCAATCCAAATAGACTAATTATGATTCTAATGAAGTCGTTCAACTTCCATAAATGAAAAAATACGAATTTCGATACAAAAGAAACCACACCGAGGAGATACGAAACGAGATTATTTCCATTTCATGAGAAAAATCATGCTCAAACCATGCACAGTGTTTATATAGTCATCAAAAGATCTCTTTACGCTTCTCATAATAAACTCTTATCTTTTAGCGAATTGGGATATTCACTATCATAATTTAAAACTCCGGTTATTAAATGGGATTTAGAATTGTTGCCAATTCGCCACATAAAAATAGATAAAGAAAATCTTCGTCGATGGACGAATTAAAAGATAACCTAAGATAAGATACTACACACAAATTACTTCATAAGGCTCAAAATTAATCCTAAATTTTACTCGTACGTTTTATCAACACTAAACTCGTATCATATCATACCAAACATCGTAAAATTGATTAGAACTCAGCTCCCAGCTCTCATGATGATTTCGTTATAACACTATTTTAACCGAGCTTCGGCGAGGTTCATATTTTGGAATTTTTCACATCGTGAATTCTTACCACCCACATGAACAAATTCACCAATCAATGATCGATGATGGTTTTAAAATACCAAACTCTGCCAAGAATAACGTTACTTCGTACATTGGAAATACAGAATTTTAGGGTATTATGGAATGAACGTTCATAGTACATGATACAAACATGTGTAGTATCGGTTGACGACTTGACGTATAGTTTTAAGCTAAAACGTATCGTCATTGATGTCATTGCCAAGTGTTCCGAATATGCTTAATTTACGATTTCAGCGTAATAAAGTCAACTCGTGTGGTAAACAATCAAAAATACGAGGTGTAGTTGCAACGTATATCAAAAAAGAATGCTGCGAAGAACGAAGACTTCCATTCGTAGGGCTTCTGAAAACAATGAATCTCTTTGCGAGCTAATCACATTAGCGTGTTTCTTCATTTATACGTATCGATTAATTCGATTAACTCGTTTAGGAATTCATTGTAATAATATTTTCTAGAAATTACAATTATTAAACATCATCTGTACTGTACACAGACACATGCCATATCAATTCGCCGTGAATACAGCTACAGTGCCTTATCACCTGTTGATGACCTGCTTTAAAATTACACCATACACCTGTAGAATACACCTTGTTTTTGGTCATTTTCTGAATTTCTACTAATTTAAGGACTATTTAATACGAAAACTAATCACAAAACGTAACGAACCACTCAACATGGTGACATATTTACTCACCGAAAACGCCAACACATCGCTTCAGACTCACATACACAAACACCAAACCAAGTTCACAATACACCGAACGAATTCAACCCCGAATACCGAATTAATCAAATATTACAATTTTTAATTACGCGAAAATTTACCGCGAATAAGACCGACTTGCGCTTTAGTGTTTGTAAACAAAAGTAACGCGCTCGCGTGCGAGAATCTTATGATAACACGATCAAAACAACCAGCGCCGCCAATAAACCTTGCAATAAACCAACGTCGACCGAGGAACTGACACGCGGAGAGATCCTAAAATGCAACTATTTTACAAAATGAAAGTGGGATTAAATTTCAACTTCCTTTGCGCTTTAAATAGAAAGTTAATTATGTAAATTGAATAATTAAAATCCAATTTATATCATTTTTTTTCCTATCCATTAGCTCACTCCGCCGCTGCGAGAATTATTCTATATTGGAAATATATATCAATCTGTTCACGTTCTTGCTATTACTCTTGTCTATTACTCGATGAATTTTTTAGCTCGTATTTTCTACAGTTGTACGTATCAAGTGCGACGAGGAAAATATAAAATTGCGCCGCTTATGTAACACTTGCAGTTACTTTCCTCTTTGTGCACACGCACAATGCTTCAATATCCTCATCGTAGACTCGTAGTGATTGATCATAAAATGGAAATAAATTTTACAACGTTGATAGAAAAGAATTTGCAATAAATTAATTCACTTTCGATGCAGCATATGGGTAATAAGTTTGATTTAAAATTCCTAAAGCGTCTGGAATACTTCATACTTCATCATTTCACTGATCATATTCCACATCAGTATAGTGTCCCCAGAGTGGGCGATTTATCGTAAAACAGGCAACTTGAGAACGTGTCAAAATCGCCCAAAAAAGGGCTTTAGGCGAATAATCGCAAATTAGGCGACTTGAGATTTTCGGTGATGAATTTTCAAAACAATTGGTTATTTTGGACGACTCAGCAGAAAAAATTAGCTACTTCGGGCGATATCAAGAAAACAATGGTCGATTTTGGAAACCGAGACTTTGGGCGACTTGAAACTTGAGATTTGTCGATTTTAAGCCCAGATCATTTGGGAACACTGATCAGTAACACTGACGTAGAATAAATTCGATAAAATTTTTATTTATTTATTCATCCAAAATTTATATACAAATATCGTACAAGTAGAAAAGAAAAAAACATGAACTACTTAACTCATACCTTTATCTACAAAAATTATCTATTATTTAAAGGCTAAATTTATATACAAAGGCGAGGATCTGTTCCAGGTTTTATTTTCTACGTAATAAATTACTAAAATTATAACAAATACGCTAAAGTACTTAAACTAAAACAAACTCTTACGTTACCATATCTTTGTGAAAGAATTACTACTTTTTTCCATATTGCAAGTTTTTTCAAAAGGCACATCAAAACCGAGTCTTTTTCTATTTCTTTAAGCCATTTTTTTTTTCATCATATAACGTAAAATATATCAGCACAACCCAGCATCCCAAACCCACTATTTTTATCCAAATTAATCAATACTAAACGACACCAGGTCGTTATTAAATGCGATAATATAATAAAATGTACAAAGCGACGTAATCGCCTTCGTATAAAAATTAACGCTAATTAACTTAATTCGTTCGGCAGTGAATGAAATGTACGTGTTAATTACAAAATACACGTGTTTTTTTCATAATAAAATTAAAAAAAATCTCAACAAAAATAAACCATAATCGGTATAAATTTTCAAGTCTATGAAGGCTGATTAAAGCACGAGGAATTTTATCTTTTGTAATCTAATTTTCAGTCAAAATTATTCTTCCTGAACCCCTTCGTATCTTTTTGATGATTTGTAATTGTAAAACGACCAGTAAATCATAAAATGAGTAATTTTTATCTCAAATTTTTTTCAATCTCACAATTAAAAGACGACGAATTTATCATTTTGCAAAATGAAAAATGAATGATGTTTTATAAGGAGTGAATTAAATTTAAAAAACGAAAATTTATTATATAAAAATTTACGTATAGATCAAAATTAGCTAAAAAGCAACTAGGCAAATTCGTTCGATTTGATAAAAAGGGTTTAAATATCACAGGACATTGAGAATTTTATTTATCAAATTTAATCGTATAATTTCACACTATTAATTTTTCCAAGTAAAAATCAAGCTTAACAATGTTCAAATTTCCAAAACCCCGAAAAACCATTCGAGATCACTTCATTTCATTGTCGAAACGCGCTTTAACCAGCATCAATACTATTTTACAACTTTTCACAGAAAAGAAAATTCATTACAAAATCTCCATAGGAGAAATAAAAATATTCTAGTCTTAAAGATCGTACAACATTCCATAATGAAACCTATGAGAACCGAGTTTACACGTTTTTTAAAATACAAAATGGACGAAGTATGAAGCTTTCTTGTAAACCAATGGCACCGATAAAACTACAATATCAACACGTACATTTTTACAAATTACACATAACAATATTCTTAAATTGGTATAGAAAGAGAGCGTTTCTGAACTTATGCATTTTTCGCATCTCACGTAATTCAAAAGATAAGAGAGCTTTCGAAACTACAAGACCTTGATGCGAACCAATCAATTCGCGAAAACTTCTCGATTTTTGGCAGTTGAAGTTTCCGTTGAATCTGTACTTATCACTAACCTTAACGATGAGTATAAATTTAAAAAATACGTAATTCAAATCCAAATAAAATCGGTAAAACGAACTAAATTAAAGATTGTCTTCGAAGATATACAATACAAAAAAAAATGGAACTTGTATAAAAAAGAAAAAAAATCGTTAAAAAAATAAATACACGCGCACACATACACACAGGAGAGAAAAAAATGTACCTTATACCTATTCATCGATAGACCTTTATATTTCATGTAGTCAGGAACTGCGGAAGCCATAACCTATTTTAAAATTTCGTAAAAAGTAGAGGAACATCACAATTTAAAATAAAGTTAACGCTTCGAATCGCCTACATTAATATACGAATTCTTTGGTTTTCTCTACTCTCATTTATAATCTCTACAATTAAGAAACTACAACTAAAAAAAAAGAGGTATTTTGAAAATGTAATACATCACGTAACGTTTTTCTGTATAAAAGGAAATTAATTCTTCTCATAACGAAAAAAAAAAAAAAAATGATAACGACTTTCTTCCGAAATAGCCAAAGCAACAGGTAAACTCAACAAATGCACTTCAGCTCCGATGCAAGTCAGCCATCGCCATATTCATAAAATAAACATTAATAGGAACATGAAAAAACGAAAGTGTTTCAACTACACGGACAGATCATCGCGTCGATGCCGAATAAAGCGGAAATTTTGATCATTGTAACTACAGTCAACAACTTAAAATACCTACGTAATTAAAACCGAGTAAAATGGGGGAAAACTCATACCAACTGATTGGTAATCGAGATTAAGTAGTATTTCAGATCCAAAGCTACAATCTGTCCGTCGTAGATTACAACCTTTTCAACGCGAAAAAAAAATAAAAATAATACGAAAAATTTAAAATAAACAGATTGAGAAACACGTAAAAGCTAGATTAACATGGAGTAGTTTTTGTATTGACTAAAGGAATTAAATTATGAGGAGGTCTTCGAATATAACCATTAACAGTAGGTAAACTTCTCACAGATGCATTGGCGCTCGACGTATTCGCCTCGTTCAACGTCCTCGCTTCCGTATTCTCGCCTTCATTATCGTCTTCGTTGTCGTCGCTGTCTAATGAAAAATCTTCGAAATCTTCCATTATACGGAGCGGCGTATAAGGCGTATCGTCTTCGGCGACCGCCTCCGCATTAGATGCTCTCAGCTGTCTCGCCTCTTCTGTATGGTAATACGAAACCTCGGCGAAATCTTCTCTGATGTTGGGCAGCAACATTTCCAGGATTTCCGAAAAAGTCGGCCTATCGATGTATTTATATTGCCAGCAAGCCTTCATCAGTTCTGAAAGAATCGCCGGGCAGTTTTCCGGCTCTTCCATGACGCCGCCGTTTATAACGTAAGGCATTACTTCGCCATTTCCAAGGCCCTACGTGAATAATTTACGATTAGTTCGTGATATTTAACATTATGCACGTGGTGTTCTGTAGATCGCGCTGTGTCCACTTCTGAGCTCAATTTTGAACCCAAAACAAACGATTCACCAAATGCTAAAAATTAAGTTTGACGTTGCAGATTTTATACAATTTCAACCCCCTGAATACGAATAAATTGCCGTTACTAAAAGTGATTAGATTGTTGAATTAAATTTCTACTATTAGTGCTACTGCGCGCTACATACACTTTATACTCTCATTACGGCAAAATAAACATCACTATCACTATCACACTACTACTACTACAAGTCTTTCAAAGTAGAGCTTGAAATTGAAAATTTGAGCTTCTGATCGTCAAATTCACCAATCGGATTATATTATAGCTCACAAGAGGCCATACCTACCCGCCCTTCGGGCCGGGAAATTCCTAAAACGCAAATCATAAAAATGTTTCAAATCCAACACAAAATTCCACACAGATATTAAACTTTAAGACCTCAATCACCGCTATCTTTTCCCCACTTCTACCATCCGACTAAAGGGTAACGCCGTAGCAACGAAACGAACCGCTCCCTTTCCGCGCAACTGGTTAGCATCCATCTGCTATAATGACGTCACGCAACTTTGAAGTTCAATTTACAAACCATGGTAAAGAGCTTTCGAAGTCAAACTTCGCTAAAACCTTTTCCAAAACGACCTCTACGCGCGGGCCAAATTTGGGTCAAATTCGTCTGACCGTTTAGGCGTGATGCCCGAACAAAAAAACGACACTTTGCTTTATAATATAGATAATATAGATTAGAAAGAGAATTTTTCTAGCCTTTCGACAATATAATAATAATCTATTTACACTTCATATTTCCCTCAGAATTGAGAAAAAAATAGCTATTCACTGCATTGGGCTCATAATTTACCGCCAGATGCGATGCTGTGGTCTACGGAACCCACGTGAAAATTGCCTTATTAGACCTCCACATCATATTATATTAATACTCGAAGGTCTATTAATACGTAAACTTACGGTATACGGTAACGAGGCCAAAGTAGCCATCTCCCATAACACAACTCCATAACTCCACACATCAGATCGACTAGTAAATATCCCATCTCTTAAGCTTTCGGGCGCCATCCACCTGACTGGTAAATGTCCCTTTGAGTCTATCGAATCAAATATCAACATTAATACGTAGAAATTACAACAACTCCAAGTACAAACATCCGTACCACCTTTCCTATAATAATCAGTCTCATAAACATCACGAGTTAAACCAAAATCGCCGATTTTCACGGTTCCTTCAGCGTTAATCATACAATTACGAGCGGCCAAATCTCGATGCACGAATTTTTTATCAGAAAGATACAACATTCCGTCTGATATCTCGGCGGACATTTGTAAAATTTCCTGCAATTAAAATCGTCGTGATTAATCTCAGCGCCTCCAAGAGAATGCCACATTAGACCTTTACTACTTACTTTCAAGGTCGGCGGAGGATTCAACGGCCCTCTACGTTCGTCTTCCGGTACATCGGCTCGACACGATCTCAAATACGTACGAAGGTCACCTTTCGCCATCAATTCCATGATAACCAAAGGTTCGCCTTTAGTAACTACTCCCAATAATCGCACAACGTGATGAGTATCGAATTGCCTATAATAAAAAAAACACACGTTAGAGCTTGTTAATGCGACCGAAATTAACTCCAGGTTATACTTACTTCATCACAGAGGCTTCATTCAAAAAGTTCATCCACGTTCTATGATTAGTTGGCGATTTGTTAAGCGTCTTAATCGCTACTTTGGTGGTAACTCCTTTCTGTATAATACCTTTCGCTCGGCCTTCGTACACTTCGCCAAAGTGCCCGATACCGAGTAAATTATCACGCACAACTTTCCGTCTTGATATTTCCCACTTGTCATAACCTGCACCAAAAAAATCCACATCAAAAGTCAATTCGATTTATATGCATTTTATAACACCATCACTACGTACCTTCAATAGGCTTAAAATATTCGGGATTCACAGTGGCAAATAGAAGCTTCCGATGATACCAAGATTCTGGATAAAAGTATCTCACCAATATGAATAAAATAACAACCACAACAACAAGAATACAAATGGCAAATATTCCTCCTAATAATAACTGATGAGCAACCGAAACCTCAGCTTCCTAAGAACACAATCATTTTAGTGAAATTTGCACCAAAAGTCGAACCGTTGTAACTCATCAGCTTACTTTTATCAGGAAATAGAACATAGGTGTATAACCATTATTGATATCTTTGGCCAGTGACGTAGCTTTAATCATTCCGCTATAATTACCAGGACTCAGTCCTTTTAACAAATACGTTTTATGATTCGCGACGAAATCATTACTCGTTATGCATTGCGACATGAGCTGCAGCTGTAAAAACACATTTTTTTAATAAAAATCATCACATTATTTTCATTAAAAAAAAAAAATACTCAAGGAAACGTACATTTTCCAAATCCACTCTTTTTATTTGTATCACATAAGTAAGTATAAGCCCATTCGTGATATTTGGTTCATTCCATTTCAGTCTAGCTGCACCTTGGGTATCATTCAACACCTCCACTTCGATAGTACTCGGATCAATTCTATCAGCCGTATCTAGAACCGAACCCAAAATGAAAAATCTGCGTCTTTGTCACAATCGATCACAAACACTCCACCAACCTAATGGAAGCGTTTGCACATTTTCCATCCTATCCGAACTACAAGACGGTTGCAAATCTTCCTTCGCAAGTACCTCGCGACAGGCCTGCACGTAAACCGAATAATGCGAAAAATGTCTCAGGTTTTTAATATCGATTGAATGCGTCGTACTCGATACTTGAAACCGGAACTTGGACGAATCTATAAACAAGAAAGTACCAATTACATTTTTTTTTTCGAAAAAACCCCACTTAAAATTTCAACTAAAACGAAGAAACTCGTTACTCACTTGAAATATTTCCAATTGTTTCGTTCGCGCCTACTTTTGGATCATTTGTCGTAGCTGATTCGTTCGATTCCAAATGTAAATTTTTCCAAGCGTTGTTGAGATTTAAGCTTTTTTGGGTATCACGTCTGCTACGAGGCGCCGCCGTCGTACTGTGCACGCTGCAAATTAACATAATTACAATTAAAGTATTGAATGCTATTGAACTATTCTTTAGAATAAAAATTATCCATTTTCTTTATAGCAATTATCATGCAAATAAAAGAATTTCTAGAAATTGTTAACTTGGAATTTAACAAAAAATGGATTTTTAGTGACAAATTGATAAAAAACCGATTTTTTTTTTAATTTCCAAATTTTTATTTCAATAGAAGACATGAACATTGAAAAAGAAATAAAAATCCATAAATTGAGAAAAAATCACTACGCATAGTTCGTCCAACAAGGAGTACATGACGTCATATTCACTTTAAGGGGCGCAGTGGAAAGAGAAGGAGGGAGGGGATACATTCACGCTTCCAAGCAAGATGACACCTTCTTTTGCAAATATAAACCTCAAACTCGACATTAATACTTCAATTCCGCTGAACGAAAGTGATTATTTGAATGACGTAAAGTGCTTCCTTAATTGGACAAACTATAAGTGATTAGTCAACTGGAAAAAAGCTGGAGAAAATAAACGAGTTTTCATTTATATACATCAATTTATATGGAAAAACTTCCCATAAACACTTAAAAGAGGAAATTTTGCACTCAACATTTTTATTAATACATATTTTTTTATTTAAAAAAATGCACATTTCACTTTCAACACGAATTTACATCGATTTGTATCAATTTTAATGGAAAAATTCCCCATAAAAACTCAGAAGAAATCCTGCTATCAATATTTTTATTCATACATATTTTTTATGCAAAAAAAAAAAACGAATTTTTGACGCTTTTCGTAAACTTCCTTCTAACTAATTCATCGTTTGAAAGAAATGACTAAAAACCCGTCAAAAAATAATTTAAAAATGACAAAAAAATACTTGAAAATTTCAACAATTCCAAAAATTATTAAAAACGCTAGAAAAACGGTAAGTAAACGCTCGAAAAAATCAACATTGGTAATTTTATTCAAGTTGCACCTCTTCCCCTTCCTATTCACTCCTCTCAAATCTTCGAACATACATAATTGGACTCATGACGTCATTGATCCATCCAGCAAGCGTCACAAACGATGATCCAGAATTAACTATGCAAATTATTTTCCTATACACGATTTATTTGCGTGTTTTTTCGATCTTCACTGCTTGTTTCATTTGAATGAATTTTGACGTCATAGAATAAGCTTTACTTAAGATTATTCTCATTATCGCTTACGATTTTAATGAATTGTTTCCTAAGGAAGTTATTCCAGTCCCTTCCTGTCCTCCAAATGAAATGACATACAAAATTTACATAAAATCGGACTCATGACGTCATTTATCCAGCACAAAGCAACAATTATGATGACGAAAAATTAACGAAGTAAAGAAATCCGTTTATTTGCCCAAAAACCCATGTCCACTAATTACCGCATTTTAATTTTAAGAAACTGTAATTTAAAAATTTTTCAGAAAATTATCAAAAATCAATCATGACTGAAAATTTGGTGTCGAGAATTTTTCAACATGTTTTCTTTGAAAATCCAATTTTCCTTGAAATCTATTCTAGTTCGTACATCAACGTTGCTTCGATTAGATCAACGTCGACGACAAAACAGAGAAGATGATAGGCGATATTTACCTCTTTATGTAAATACTATCGTGTAACTTATTCTCGAATTCTATCAAAGCCTGCACAACTTCTTGATCATTTTTCTTAATTTTCGGTTGATTATCGACCGGCTGACAATTGCATTCTTCTACTTTCTTCTCCGGGATAATTGGTTTCTTAGGTTCGTTTTTCGGATCCTTCTTATCTAAATCGGCCGCTATAAGGATATCGCGTTAAAAACCAAATATTTAGTTTTATCCCAAATACACTTCATCCATCCGGTACATACGTTCAGCGCAATAATTCCTCTTCACTAAGGTTTGATCATCTGATGATAATTCTCCATACACAACGTAATGGCTGAGCTTACCATTCACCTGTTCCGGAGGTTGCCACTCGATGAATATTTCCGAATGCGAATGTGCGGTGATTTTCAATTGTCTGGGCGGCGTAGGCACTGAAAAAACGTCGTTATGGGTTAATACGACACATATTCGTCGTTTGATTGTCGCTACAATGCACTTACTCGCAGGATGAGTAGTAAAATACTGAATTTTAGATTGCGCTCCGTTCGTTTCCGTCGCTATCGTGTACGTCTTCACGTAATAAGCGTATAGTGTATGAGGTTTTAAATGCGTTATAGGATGAGTGATATTATCTTTGGTCGAGATATTCGTCAAATCAGGTACTTCGACATCGTATACTTTCCACCTAAAATTAACGCATAATTTCCACGTTTCAGGAATTAAAATAGAGTGTTTCCCGGTATCAGAGAACTTACCCGTCGACACCGCAAGCATCTCTGCCGTCATTCATCGATACATTCATGCTAGTCGTTTCCATCACGTAGACAACGTATCCTAGTAGTGTTCTCATTTCGTAGTGCACATATGGCACCCAAGTAATCGCTACGAAGTCGTGTCTGGTTATGGAGACGGATACATTCAGTTCGGTGATGTTGCCTGGATTGAAAAAATAATAATATAATAATTTAATTATTTATCGTCTGGCTGGGAAATTCCCATCAACATAAGATATATTCTTTTATACATTTTTATTTATTTTTTAAATGAAATAAGTGAGGAAGAAAAGGGAGGGGTGTTGTACAGTACGAAGTCCCAAAAACAAATAACGTTGATTTTTGTGAACATATTTAAGTACATAAATATTTTTGTATAAAAAATTAATTTAAAAAAATCACCAATTTTTATTAATATTTCAAAATAAAATTGAAAAAAAAATAAATAGAAAAATAGAACTTTCAAAAAAATAACACTCGAAAAAAAATATTTGAATTACTAAAAAAAATCCAAAAAATCCAAAAAATCAACAAAAATCAACAAAAACCCACATCGGTTCGTAACATATCTAAACAAAGTACCACTCGACCAAAAAAATCCCATAATCCCCCTCCTCCCCTCCCCCATCTAACAATAAATCTCGACCACTTTCGAGCCTACGAGTTTCGCCCATACAAATACACGACGAAATCCCTTTAACGAAATCCTACTTACATGCGACTTTATCTCCGTTGGAATTCGTGGCCACTTCCAATTCGTCGACTTCTTTGATACCAAGCCTCCTCTGCAGCTCTCTAATTTTACTCAAACACAATTTCGGATTGAAATGGAAAAAAATCCGTCCTTTCTCTATTTTCAAATCATTCGTTCTTCTCGAGAAATCCCATAATTCGCCTAAATTCGGATTATCCAAAACCACCAACACAAATCTACACAAAAGAAGTGAAAATTAGGAAAAAAAACAACCCAAACACGTTGTATCTAACTTACTTTCCATTCTCCAGCTTCTCGCCTCGGATTAATTTTAAGCTCCTGAGGAAATTCAACGAAACCAAAGACAACGACCTGACTACTTTCAAATACCCGGTGATTTCTTCGATCATATTCAAACTATCTTCCAATTCTTTGACGATATTACCTACGAAGAGGCGCATTATTATATATTCAAAACGACCGGAAATTCTCACTGGTAATCACCTCCGCCGCGAATTTGTATTTCTAGAGAGCCATTAATAACAACGCATCCTTTAAGCCTTTGAGCCGATTGAATACTGTCCACGTTAGCTCCATCGCATACCTTACGACATGTTCCTGTGAAATGAACCAGTCCCATTAATAAAAATCACTACAGACGTGTCTTAATAATACGATAATACTTAAACGAATAAATCACATCGCGTAGATTTCTAATTACCTTTGCATATTTTGCAATTATACGTATTATCTGTGACCTTTTCTTCTTCAAAACCAAAAGGGCATTCGATTATGCAACTTCCATTGAAGGGTTTCCAGGGGTTTGGGCGCATTTGCGAAAGCCCCATCATTTCTTCTTTTGGTTTAGGCATATCATAGCATTCTTTCTCTTTAATGCATCTTCTATCTTTAAACTACGCAGAAATACATAATTGCCATCATCCAGCGATACCGTATGATCAAAAAAATCGCACGTTTTTTCAATATACCTTAAAATAATCCGCCGGACATTTATCAACGCAACGATTCGTATCTTCCATGAAAACCGTCTTACACGCGAAACATTCATTGCTGTCTGTTCCAGTACAACCACCAAGACAATACTCATGACAACAGCTTCCATTTTCGGCGCATCTATTCGAGCTACAACCCGGACAAGCTGAAATCACATATTAAAGACATTAGAAGAAGGAGAAGAAGAAAAAACACCTAAAAACAACCTTCGGTTACACCGCCACCAACGGATGTTACGTCCTACTGATAAGGAAATTTTTCAGTTAAACTTCGTTAAATTTTATTATTTTGTTTTTTAGTAAACAGGAAACGTACGTGTGTGCTTCTTCGTGCTTAAACGACAGAAAAAAAAGAGAAAGAAATCCACACGAGAAAATCGCCAAATACTACGTTTAAATGAAATTTCACATAAAGACAAAAATGTAAACATTCGTCAGCATATTTTGAAAAATATTGTTGGTAAATTAAAATGATAAACAAGTCATTCATATCGAATTACATTAATTTGTCGTTTCTTTTGATGTTTCGAGTATAAATTGACAATTCATCGGAAATACCTTATTTACACGTTTCTCTTTTGTGTATAAAGATAAAGAGGGAGAAACCAGCGTATACGATAATGATGATTTTTCATTTATACCATTCGCACTCCTCGCGTTATAATACGAATCATGCGTTAATTTATTCTAATTAATACGTCATCGAAAATTTTCACCATGTTCATTCTTATAATTCGCGCGTGTTACCGCTAATATTACATTCTTTGAAATTATTCCCACCTCTTAGCCTCTCCTTTTTTATTTCCCTATACCGAGAATCAATTTACGTCATAGAAAAGGTTAACTTTTCCGACGTCATAAATCACTCGATGATTATAATTCTTCGGACGACGGGGACGAGAGGGGGGTACTTTATCGAACGATTTTTCTAACGGAAATTTTACGCGGGTTGTTCAACGAACAATGGGAAAGATGAGTAACCTAAATTTCGCTTTTTCGAGATCAACGGTGGAATATTTTATTCGACTTTATTCGATATATTAATCAAGTTTCTTTTGGGAATTTCCAGCTGGAGGATTTGATGCTTTAAATTTATTGTGAATAATCAAAAAAAGATGTATTAAAAAAAATCACAAGCAGGTTTGAAAAAAAAAGCTTGAGATTGATGGAATCAATCTAAACTTGAAAAAGAAGTCGAAAAAATAAAGTACAAGTAAATTCTTTTTTTTTTTCAAGAATAATTCTACCAAATTTTTTTATCATTTCAAAATCAATATTACTTATTTTTCTGGACTATTTAATAAAAGGTCAAGCACTAAATACAAAATGTTGGATTTTTTGATTGACAAATGAAGAAACTTTGATTATTGCAGCATTCAACTAACAAGTCGAAAAATTAATTAAGTATCTTGACGAGTTTTTTCGCAATTTCTTTGGAAAATATTCTAGTGAAAAGCAGCGTTGACTAAAAAAATGCCGAGATAATTCTACAGTTTTCTGTTTTTAGTCGAAAAAGTTTTTTTACAATAATAATATCAACGAAAACAAATTTCAGATTAGAAAATAATTTGCATTTTAAAAAAATTCATATTAAAATTCATAAAAAAAATAAAAAAAAATAGATATACCTATTGTACCTTAATTAAATATAATTTTCGGAAAAATACATGTCCAGTGAATCGATTTTCATTGCAAAAATACTTCACAATCCAACAAAATCTAGTTATTTTTCGTTAACGTCGAATTTCACAAAGATTTCCACGTTTATGACAAGAAATTCCCTCATTTTTTCTTGAATTTTTCAAAATTATAATTTCAATTTTTGGAATTTTACATGAAAAATTGTTTTAAAAAGTTATTTATAAATCAAACATTAATTTCATTTATTATTAATCAATTATATATTAAATTAATGGTTTAATTGAAAAATTCGTTAATTCGGGCCTTTATTTTGGATTTCTGATATTCCAAACAAACTGTCGTATATTTTTTCACTGATTATCAATTACAAAAGATAAGTTTCGATCGAAAAAAGAATTATTCATCTTTGACAATGGAGAAAAATCATCTGTCCATGTAAAGAAATGATACCGGATTTAATCTCCCTATTTTTAAACAATTTAAAATATTCATCTCAGGATGCAGCCTCTAAAACGCGTAGGTATAGACCGGAAATTCTTCTGCCATTTTTTAATAGACATATGCACAGTACTAAATAACGAGTCGTGATTCATCACAAGTCAGTAAAATCTTACGGAATTCCGACACATCGCATTGGAAGGGCAAAACTCGTCCGATTTTTCGAAAAACTCGCGAAAAAACACGTTGAAAAGAGGTTAATCTGGAATTAAAAACTTGATCGAAAAATCAACGAAAGACTTTGATTAGATATCGAAACATGATTACTACGAAAAACAACATATTCCAAAATTCAAATCTTGATACACATCGACGATAATTTATCTCGGTTCCATACATCACCCTCGAAATCTCCCCAAATTCGTTTTAAACACACCATTATAAATTCACAAACGCCAACGAACCTATAAGCCAATCGATAAATCACCAAATATCAGGCAACCACTCGACACCAAGATAAGGCAGAAATCGCGCCAGTTATCTTATCGAATGAGTTTTGTCTCAGATTTCCCCGACACGTGAAATCAACATCCGCTCGGATACGGATTTCTCGGTAAAAGCTGAAACCTACCTCGGGCATTTCACTCTCAGCATGTTTGTTCTACACAAATACACCACTATCTTTTATTCATCACTAATTTTAGTATCATCGTAAAAAAAAACCTCCACAATCAACCCGCACATCCTTTTCCAAATATATTAAATTTGTGATAAAACCTTGACCGGGTCCGCGTTTCTTTGAAATTATCAAGAAATTTTTTTAAATTAATCACAAGCCTGCGTACCGCATCGAGATCATTTTACGACTTAACGCATTTTACGAGACTATTGAAAAAAGGAAACCAAACATAGATATCTAATCTCGCCCTTTTTTTTCCACCCGTTCCTTTTTTTTACTCATCGTCGAAAAAAACATGACACATAAAATCGGGTATCAAGTTCAAAGATAAAAAATTATCAATAAGAAGCGTTATGTAGCAATTACGCAATTGACGTTATTTACTGATTTATTGTAAATAAGACAGTAAGCGGCGACGTCAATGTTGCGGAATATTTTTTTTCTTTCGCTTTCATTCCGTCTATCTTTTCGTTCTATCACTACGTTATTTTTGTTTTGAAATATAACTCCCGATCACGTGATATCGGTGTGGTGGCGTAATCGACCAAAATTAATTCCATAATACACATCATTTCGTTGATAATTTCACCGATCAGTTGATGCGTTATCTTAAACCACCACGTTCCTAAATACACCGTCGATAAACATCGA
>QBDW01001766.1:0-25731 GCA_003261595.1 Maconellicoccus hirsutus
ACATATAACCTTGTGACGTTAAATACCAAATAATAAAAAAAAAAAAAAAAATCAAAATGATCCGATGATCCGAGAATCCATAATCTTTCGGAAAAAAAAATGTAATTTTCACCTATTTAGTTTATCAACTAAACTACACATTTATTTCGATTTTTAATTATGTATTTTGCATTGATTTTTTTCATCGCTGTTTCGATCAAAAATACGCGTATAAATTGCCTAATCATTTGTTTCCCATAATTTGTTTACAATTTAGAATTTTACATATTCTCGGTAATTTTAAATATCTTGGGTTTTTTACGACGCGTTAACTGCTAATTTTTTCGTTTCACTTTCAAATTCAAATTCGATTTGAAATTTTATGAATTCAAATCATCCACGTTACTTTCACTTCCCGATAATTGTGCTGACATGTTATGCTGACTAAGCAATGTGAAATAGCATTAGCTACCGAGAGAGTTTTCCCCACGTGCAGGTAATTTATACACATTAATTACTATTACCGAATAATATATCATTTCCCATTGAAACTTTTCCATCCGTTTTTAACTTCTTTTATATGAAATTTTCTCGATAAAAATTCACGGTGATTTTATGCAAATCCCTGGAATAATTTTTTCACCGCAAAACACCTCCACACGTCTCGTCGAACTCGATCCAATTCAGGCGAAAATTAACACCTGATGACGAAAACTACCCACGACCTCGTGCCTCGACACGATCATTAATCCAGCTAATCTGCACTCATCACTCCATTCCAGCCTCTCTGGATGATCTCAGCACCCGGACTTAGAATCGCGACACACATCGAGCTTACGCTGACTAAACATCGCTACATTTCCGCGAATCCTCTTGTAGGGCTCGTGTACTCGAGAACACCAACGCGAATAAATTATTCTATTAATGGACTCTCGAGAGATTCCTGTTAAAAATTTCTTCAAGGCTGTACCGAAGCTACACAACTAATCAAGTACTGAATGAACTCTTTACCTCTGATAAATGAAAAAAAAACTCGAAATATGTACACATTCGATAAGCATCGTGCGAATATTCCAACACGTTTCGTTCGCAACCAGTTCCTCGTGTATCTCCGTATCGTCCACACTATCGCAGCTCGTTCGCGCGCTCATCTCCGACGTATGCGAAAATTCGGCGAAAATTTCTCCCTCCTGCCCTGCTCCGAAAAAAAACCGCCGGCAACAAGTACCTGAAAATTTGCACAAACGCGGGTAATTTTCATCGCGAAAATTTCACACGTATCGGACGTCGCGCGCTCGTCGTGTACGTTATCGAAAAAAAAATAAAAATCCGATTAATATTTACATAAAATTAACGTTTTCGTAACATCTGTCGCGGCCGCTACGTTATCAGTGTTATTTTGGCGCGTGCTTTCGCCGCAGATGAATCAAGGACGCGGAACGCGGAAGGGGGTTTCCTACATTTGAAAATGAAGAAGATTCAATCGGCGGCTCTGTTGAACGCATTCAGTTTTCAGTAGTGATATGGCGCTTACAACATCCGATTCTATATCAACCTCGTCGTCGTCGTCGTCTTCGTCGTCGGCTACCCTCAATGGGCCGGTTACTAAAAAACTACCAATTCGTCTTAAAAATTATTCAAGTAACCAAGAATATTTCGATAGTTTATACTTGAATGCGAAACAGGTAAATTTTGGTCTTTAATATTTTTTTTTCTCATTACGTATTTTTTTCATACGTACGCAACCGTAGCTTTCGCGAGTAATTTTTAATTTCACATTTCGCGATACACGTACAATGTATAATACGAACCGTGAACTCGAATTATAACCGAATCGAAAATAATCACATAGCATCGCACTTTAATCACACCTCGGCCGTCATCTTGTGAATCTCCTTGATCCACAATCCCACATCCTCCAACCCCCACCTTTCCGAAATACCCACACGTAATTACCTGAGAAAAAATTTACATCCGTGAATTATTACCGAAACGATTGAAGCTGAGGTTAATCTTTCAAAAAGATAAACTTTAACCATAAATAACCATCGAGGCGCCCAAATTAAGGTAAACTTTATATTTTTTATCGTCGTTTTTCTCGTCACGAAAAAAAAAAACACTACGTAACGCGTTAATACACGCGTGATATTTACTCGTCCTCGTAAAGTCAACTTTCTTTGACGAATTGATCCAGCGAACGTTAATTTTCCTAGATTCGCGATTTGATTATTTGATTATCTCGTCGAAATTCGACTCGAAATAAAGATAAAAGCGAACGGATTTAATTTCGTTTCAATTACCGAAAATTATATCGTAAATAACGCAAACGTCTCGTCGAATTTTGATTTGTTTTTTTCTCATTATAACCTCATCTCGCGAGATTTTTTTCGTTAGCCGAAAATTCCTAAATTACGTATTTTTATTCGATTTTCTTTCGAATACACTGCCTAGCTAATCACCGAATTAATTTATTTTTTTCGATCGATTAATTGAAATTTTATACAAATTCGAAAATTATAAAATCTCGTATATTAATTTCTTTAAAATACAAAAATACCCAGAAAAATTCCAAATTCGATTAAAACACGCTCGATATATTGCGAAGAATTAAAAAACAATAATTGAAATCACCTCGTACACATCGTCGAATTTTTATCGATAAACTGATAAAAACTAAACGAATCATTACTAATCCAATTACGTGAAATAAAGCGATAAAACAAAGTACCACCATCGATCGGGTAATTTCCACGAAATACATTGTAACGTGAAATTTACAATAAACATGAAAATTGTACTTTTAAGAGTATTTTAGTAAACATAATATTATTGACGCTATCGAGATGAGGGGAGAAGGGGGGAACCTCACCCTGGGCTAAACTTTTCCAAAAAGGCCAGGAAATTCTCAAATTACATAGGCAATTTTCTCATATTTTTTTCATTCAATAATTATTATATAAAAATTGAGTAGGAGGCTCAGAATATTCGCCCAGGGTCCCTTTTATCCATATTTTCCACGTGTAACATAATTATGACGTCATAATACGAAAAACAAAGAACTACGAATTACGCCCATTTTTATTTTTCGCAAATAAGGTTGCAATCACTACGAAGTACTTCTTGACCACTTTCACAGTTCCAACGTCGCCTTCACTCAAAATTAAGGTCTTATTTTTCGAAAAAAATCAAAAAAATTGCTTATACCTACGTTGGAAATTTAGTTTTCAGGTCAAAAGAACGCTATAACGGAATAAGAACTAATTCACGAAATAATCGAGTTTTTACCACAAAACAACGCCATTAAAAAAAAAATTAAAAAGTATTGATTTTTGACCCCCTGGAGAATTTTTGCACCCCGTCTTCCGATTTTGGGGCCAAAATTGTACCGCTCATAAATTGCTGCTGGTCTAAAATTGACAATTTTTGAATTTCTCGGATTTTAGAAAATATTTTATGATATAGAAACTCTGCTGCTGCTTAAAAGGACGATGCATCCAAAAACTGAGAAAAATTTGAACAATCCTCGAGTTATGACGACAGCGACAAAGCCTGCTTTTGGTTTTTATTCAATTTCGTCCTCGAATTTGGAATAAATGACGCGAAATTTGAACGCGCTTAAAAGAGGTAACATTTGAGGGTGTTTTCCACCAAAAAACATTTTTTTTTGGAAACCTAAAAATTACTTTTTTTAATTAACCCCTCCCCCTCCCCTCATTAGCATTTTGATTTCGCGATCAAGTACACACCACAACCGATCAAAAATTACTTTAATTTAAAAAAATGAAAATTGATCGATTTCTCGAACAAAAAAAAAATTCGCATTCGACCGGTGAATTACTTACCTCAATATTTTGCTTATTTTGAAAATTAATATTAAAAAATAAAAAAATTCGCAATATCGTGACTGGCAACACTGCGCGCGAAAGGATATAAAAATTACACCTAATTATCATTAAAAATAACGATATCTCGAGAGGCGCGAATTTTTTTCATTCAATTAAAAATACATCGAATGCGACTTATTCGGTTCCTTTGAAAATGACTCAGTCGATTAGCACCGTTAATTACGTATTTCACAAACAATCTCGAGAAATGTCGCCGAATTTGGTGATAACGAATGAAGTGTATTGAAGTAGATATACTCGTACTTCAATATAATTATATGTACTTGAAAATTTTCGGGTTAAATTACTCATTATGAAATAAAAATATAAATTATATCACAAATATTGCACATATTAATGCAACACACCCACGTTGTAATAATATTGGAATGTTATATTTATGTACTTTTGTAAATACCAGAGGCGAAAGAAAGTAGAAGAAGGAGGGGTGATATTACTAAAATTGAACCATTCATTGCATACCCAAAATTTTTATGCTCAAACCCATAATTTTTGAGATGACGAGACCAGAAATAAAAAATACATTCGGCGTAAGTATAAATTCTAATTTTCCCTTTTACAAGAGAAATTATTTTTTCACACGAGTACTGCCCCCAATTCATTCTTGAGCTTCTCTAAAACCCCAAAATTACATCACAGCTCTCAAAATCGTCCACTTTGAGCATTTTTGAAATTTCCTTTGATAGATAAATTTTACATAGAAAAATTCCAAAAATCCTCGAAACAGCAAAAAAGAATTTGTCAAAGTCAAGTAAGGTTTTTTACCCGTTTTTCAAGTTTTATTTAATGTACGTAGACTACGTACCCCTAAATGATCGATATGTTTTAACTCACAATTCGGAGAATTTTTTTGAAAAATTTGTAAAATCAGATTTTTTCAAAATACATTGCCCAAAATGCAAATTCCCTCGAAAATTCCTCTTCCATTTCTGCGGACTCAAAGATACCCAGATCTAGTAAGTTTCACAGGTCTGGCAACACTGAACAAAACTGCAATTTTTCTGTCTTTTAAATATTTTACCCTCATTTCTAGAAATTTTAACATATTTTTCCTCATGTTTTAGACATTTTCCCTCAATTTTTAGATATTTTCCCTCAATTTTTAGATATTTTCCCGTCATTTTTGGACATTTTTCTTCATTCTTGAATATTTCTTCTCCACTTCTGGACATTTTTTTCTTTATTTTTAGGCATTTTTCTTTCATTCTTCAACATATTTCGCCTATTTTTGGACATTGAAGGGAGTATGTCCTTATTCAAGGTATTTACCATTAAAATAATACTTTCAATATAATCAACGTTTTAATAAAAATAAATAAATAAACAAAGAAGCGATACAATGTGGCAAAAAATTAAAAATTCCATTTGCCAAAACTTCGTCGAAAATCACACACATCTCTACTTCATTATTCAACAACACAACTTCATCACCTTTTCGAATAAAATCTAAACTTACGCAATTCGCATGACAACGAACATAACCTCATACAACATATCACGACTACACCTCAAAACCAGTTCCTCACCCCCACCACAACCCTTATTACATCGTCACACAACCCGTCGCGAAAAAAAACAACCTGTTGGACGAAACAACAACGTGATTTACCGAATTCAAATAAATTAATACACGATTACCCGTCACTTAATGTTTGTTTTAACGATAATTCACGTCGCTAAACGTGATTTCATGCTGTTTCAAATTTCATTGATAAGAAGAGCCCAGCTCGGGTGTTAATTACAAACATATATCTTACCTTAATCGCCATCAACATGACGTAGGAAGCTAGAAGCTACAAAGTAACGAAAAAACCCTAATTTAAAATTCGCCCGATTTTTTTTTTCTTTTTAAATCAAATCAGAACAATTCCACGTACTCGTGCGAAAACACTCGTGTGTATTCTTGACGATAAAAGCTCTCGTCATTTCGGCCAATATACGTCGTTCAATTATTCAACTCGACGAAAACTTGGACGTAATCCGTTCGAAAAATCGACAATTGGTCGCCGCCGGATAATTCTCGACTTACGAGCCATTAACGATCATACAGCGGTATCTGTTTCGAACCGCGGAGAGGTGGCGAGAGGAAGCCCGAAAGCTGAAAATTTCCAATTACAATTTTCTTCGTTTCGTATCGAATTATTTATATCGATTAAGCACACAAAGCGTGATGAAAATTTACAATTTATACATGGAAGAATTTCCTCATCTACCAGACGACTTCAGAAAAAATATTTTTCCACGTATTACAAAGGTAAATTTAGATGGAATTCGCGTAGCTCGTTTTTATATAATTTACACCTTTTTTCCCCCAAAGTCGAATTGTTTTCCTATGTTAAAAACCAGCCCGAAAGGAAGAATGCAACCAATGAATAACAAATGTGATAAATTGCTACGTCTAATTGTCTTCGTCGTGGGTGTATTTTTTCGTCAATTCGCTCAAAAATTATTTCCTCGAGAGATCCCGACGATGTAGTAAAAGTGGTAATGAAATTTCGCGAAAATTGCTAATTGTTTTCGCGAAAAAAAAAAGTAAAAATAGAAAAACAAACGAATCAACGATTCAGCAAATGTAACCAAATTTCCCAAAAAAACCAAGAAACTGAGTATGAAATTCCAACTAAATAGTATTATTTTATCAACGTTTCCACCATTGCAAAAAATCATCAATTTCGTTGTCATATTTAAGAGGGGGAAGGGGGATGGGAGATGTAGGACAGCAGCGAACATTCTCTCCAATAATTTCTCGAATAGCAATTTCCACCATTTTGCAGCTTCACCTCTCCCCCTTCAAATGACACAAATCGTATGTTTCTACATGATAAAACGTAAAAAAAAATTATCCTCAATCTTACAATTTTTCAATTTTTTGAGTTTGGATATTGACGCATCGAGAAGAATTGAAACCCTCCTCCTCGCCCTCTTGGAAAGAATTCTAGCCTTGATATTGCCCATTAAAATTAGGCTCTTTTTCCGCTTCCCGCTTGAATTTATAAATTTTTCCAAACACGACTTGAGAAGTTGGCCTACCATTCAAAATATGTACAAAACGTTTATTTTTGTAAACTAAGGATATAATTTACATAATTTTATATCGAGGTCTCAAAATTATGATTTTGAAAATTTAATATAAAACGAAGTAATTTGATGTAAATTAATATCTCAGGTAATTCATGATGGAAAAATACTTGGAATAAAAACGTAATATTTTTCAAGACGACTTCAAAAATATGGTAACTTTTGCTTCTATATCTCATATAACTGGAGTAATCGCCTAGTGAGCATAAAAACAGCGTCTCATTACCCAGTATCTTCGAATGCAATGACGATGACGCAAATTTACATCTCGGATGGTTCATAAATCGAAAAATAGTTCAAATAAAAAAGACGACATTTTTCAAGAGAATTCCAAAAATATGATAACTTTAGCTTCTACATCTCGTACAACTGGAGAAATTGCCTGGTGAGCGTGAAAAAACATCGTCATCACATGTATTTCTAAACGTTACATGTCCGGGCATGTCTTGAAAAGATGACCAATTTACGACCTTTATATGACCTCTGGAGGAAAAAAGGTTACGACATTTTTCATCGAAAATTCCACATAGAACAATTTTAGTCATCTTCTTTTCCCTGATATAACGATTATTTCGCGACATATGCCCAAAAAACACATTTGTAGAAAAAACTTGGCCAAAAAAATTCCAGGAAGAAATTAATTCTCGACTCTAATTAAAAAATAATAATTCAACGAATCAAATTAAATATCCATTTCAAAATGGATGTAGTAATTTTGCAATTAAAAACCTGAAAAAAATCAACGTCCATCTCGCCTGGACCATCAATTGAATGCATAATCACTTCTCCGTTCCCCTCCAAATGAGGATACAAAAATTCGCAAAATTTCGACCATAACATCGCAACCAGTAAAAGCGTAAAAAATATATCACCTATATCACCTCAAAAAAACCGGTTCACTTTGATATTTAAATTCATCACAAAAATGATAATCATATTCGTATAATTAAAATAATTTACAAACCGATAAAACACTTCAGCCGTGAAACCTCCGCTTAAAAAGCGCAATTTAAAAAAAGAAAATTTCAAAAATTTCCAACCAGCGCTATGCTCCATTACACTTTAAATCGTAAAATTCGTCATCTCACCTGGACTCAACCTATATCCAAATATCACTCGATACCGCGATAATTCAAGGTCGCGCATGACTTCGCAAAATGACCAACATAATCAGCTCGCCGAACTGAAAACCTCACGTTGAAAAATATTCTCAAAGTGTCAACTCAAATAAACGCTTCGAACGTCGATTCTTCTTGACTGCAAAGAATCGTTGAGACGCGGTAAAAGAAAATATTTTGTTTGTAGAAAAATGTAAATATTAAAGCTAAGATAAACAGGCTAGACAAGTTAACCTCTTATCATCGCCGCGCGCGTAAATAAATATTTAACGTCGAATTTTTTTATTGGTTGCGATATTTTACAGACAGATCTAAGGTAGCTAGTTCCACGAACGGGTGATTTTTTCGCGCGCGAAAAATTCCTCTCGTTCGATAGCTTATTACTCGTAGCTTCCCCGCAGATGGGAAAATCACCTCCATACAGACATTCACGTTTCTACGGTCCGGCTTTTCATCTCCGTGGCATTCGAAAAAATATAAAATTAAAAGGATCATAATAAAGATATTCTTCGGCATCGTCAGCCTCGCAGCTCCGGTGAAAATACATTAAAATTTTTTTTTATTTTTCTCAAGAATTTAAGAACACTAGATGTTACCTTTTTTACTTCAATAATAATCCCTTGGGAAATGTAAAACGCAATATAGAGAAAAATCGTAGGTACGTTATTGAAGGAAAAAGTTATCAAAGGTAAGCCATAAAAAGTCATACCTCAGTACGATATAAGCGCAAATATTTCACTAGCGTAAAATTGATAAAAAGCGAAAAAAAAAAAGAAGAAAAAGAATGGCAATGCATCTCGAGCTCTCCCATAACTCCACTGTTCCAGCTACTCTTCTTTCTTTTTCGTACATTGTACACACACCGTTTCTCTCTCGTGCTCCTTTCATAAACAATATATATGATGAGATGTCAAATTGTGACGAAAAATTCACCATATACGAGATTTCGCTTTGGTTTTTTTGAAAAACACACGTACGCGCCGCGCCGGGTCGAAACAATTCCACGCTCGAATTTGCTCATTCCTCGTCAACTTTTAATCTGCTGAATTTTTCTCGTACCTGAGCCAATTTCAATATTCGCGCGAAATGCAGCTACAGCTACACTCGTGATGTATTCATTTGGCATATTTCTAGCGAAATATTTCCACGAGTGGTATACAAAATATCAACAACATGAAAATTATTGATAAGTAATATTAATAGGTAAATCTGAAAAAAGTACGCACTTATTTAAAAACTAAGTATAGAAATAAATATTTTAAATAACGAAAAAAATATTTTTTTGAAAAAAAATAAAGAGAACATGACATAATCGCAATTTACTTAGTAATAAAAAAAGAAACACAAAAACCCATAAAAGATAGCCCGAGTAATATGGAAGGAAGATAAGGAGACAATTCCACGAATGATTTATTTTTTTTACCCATAAAAAAAAGTAGACCACGAAGACCCAGGTATGTTTCTTGTTGTTGATGGCGAATCATAAAAACTTCTTATGTCGTTAAATAGAAAAAATTTTAATAATTTAAAACTTCTTTACCAAAATTAGTTGACGTTGGGTTTTCATAATTTTAAACGAAGCTGATTTCAAAGATATCTCATAGGAGGATCCCCTCCTCCCCCGCATCACCCTATTCACAAAATTTACATAACAACTTATTATGTTCCAAGTTTCACAAGAAGTCAAAAAAATTCTCCGAAAGAAAACCAGCATATTCATTCAATTCCCCCCCACCACTTCCTTCCTCGTTTACTCAAAATCAAACTTCAAAGAGTTTTGGTTTCTTACAACGAAATTTTCTATTATTAAGAGTTTTTTTTTTCATTAAAAAATCAACGTCTTATCAAGTTACATATTTGTTGTGCTCGAAAAAACTACATGAAATTCATAAAAAATATATTTCGAAAAAAAATGAATTTTTTTGTAATTTTTTTTTGCAAAAATTTCAAAATAAATTTTATTTTTTTTAAATGGTAAAAAAATTATTTTCATTTCTTTTTAAAGTAACAAGTTTTCTTGATGTCAAACTCCTTGTCATTCAAACAATTACAATTTTTTAATAAAAATTACAAAATATGTCAATCTTTTTGCATTATTTTTCAAAAAAAAAAAGTAGGTAAAAAATTTATTATCATAACTAAAAAAAAAAAACAAAAACCAAAATCGATATTCTGAACAAAAAAAAGTTTCCAACAAACCACGCGATTCAAAAAAAGTTCTAAAAAAAAACCTGAAGCTAAAGATTTTAAGAGGGAGGGGAAACGGAGGAGGCACTAAACGTTTGTAATAATAACAATGTTGAGAAGAAAAAAAAAAGCATTACGATTATTACTTTTGAGAAAAAAGAAAAAAAAATATCAATTACCTACTGATAAAATAAAAAAAGCAAAAAAAATATTTATGGGTTTAAATTCCAACATTCAAGATTTTTTTCGTAGCCTGGGTCAGGGGGAAACACCAAAAAGTTGTGATTTTTCAGAAAAAACAAGCAAAACCACCTAAATAACATTTTATCAAAATTTCATGTACTTCTTGAAATAAAATATTCTTTTACCTCAATTTTTATAAAAATACAGTTTAAAAAATAAATAAATAAATAAATAATATCAAAAACTCTATCAAAATTTTAAAAACATTTGAATAAATCACTATCGAAACCGCAATTTGGAAAAATTAGTTTCAATGTCTCAGTTTTTGAAGAAAAACACAAAAATCTTTCTTTTGAAAAAAATAAAACTCACTTAAAAAAAACAAAAAAATTTAATTTTGCATTTTTGTAAAAAATTTTTCAAGTGAACAAGAGCAAGAAAAAAATGATTACATAATCTGTATTAAAAACAAAAAAATTAGTCAATTTTAAAAGAAAAATTCCCCAGCCTCACTTTTTTAGCAAAATAATTAACATTAACTTCCTCCGAAATAATTTTTTGGAAAAAAAACTCATCTCGTATAACTTTTTTGTCACCCCTCCTCACTTCCACAGCTTCAACACCTCCAAAACCCCCACAACCAGCACCGTACAACACCACAGCACATCCAAAACTCAAACCACGTTCAAAGGCCTTATTGAAATGTTACCCAACCTATTCACCTGTTAGCCCAATTATCAAACACGATAATCTCCTCTCGGCTACTATTCCACGCTTTCGATAAGCAAAAAAACGTACACAGTTTCGAAAAGCGTTACAGCGAAACTCTACCATTCGTTATGGTCACGAGTTAATCTTTTATCATTGTAAATTGAAAACGGTGTAATTTTTAATTAGCTTTAGTTTTGTTAACAAGCTGCCGTAAAGCCAATTTTAATTTCGTTGCGACGACGATGGCCGCGACTCGACATTATATCTTGGTCTATTATACGAACGTATTACACTCCCAAGGCGAGTAACCTTTCATTATTCGTATTCACACTTAGCATGTTCAAATCTGCGACCGTGTTCCATTCATATGCGAGTTGCGAGCATATGCTCGCGTCGAATTAACCTCAAAAATAAACAATCTACCGCGAATTCGCGTGAGAAAACCGTAGATTTTTTCGCATTTCGTATCGGTAAAATCATGCGGACACGTGACTCAGAGTATTTTGGTCGAAGGCGAAAAAGGTAGAGGGAGACCTTTGGACACAGAAATATAATCCGATACACGTAGCTATGTTCAACACGGTCGTCGTCGTCGTCGTCGTCGTCGTTGTAACGAGGTTTACACGAAGAAGGCGGCCAGGAGGAGGAGGAGGAGGGGCGGTCTTGGGTGAAAAAAAACTACATTGATTAAACGTATATAAGTTAATCTTCTTTGCGGCATTATACGCGAAATACCGGTAATGTGACATGCTTTTGTATCCGTGGAAATAAGATTAATTATATTCGAAAAACTTTATTCTTTTGGAATTGGGCGAAGAACGTGGACCTCCTCCGGATATTTTTCTCGACCATATTCGATTTATTGGCAGATTGTCTAATAAGCACGAAAGATAGATTTAATTTAAATTTAATTAAAAGTCGAAATTAATTAAACTTTTATCGATTGGCGTAGATATCGTTACACGGTGTAAACTCCACGCCACCGAGAAAGGTATCCGTTTATATATCTGGAAATGTTGATATTTCTTATCAAAATTTCTGACATCTTGCACGTCGTCGTTCGAATTTCACCGTAAAGAACCCTTCACCCCTCTACCACTGTCGACTTTACCGCGCCATTCAAAATCAACGACGCTTTCTCAACCTTTACACCGTACAAGCGGCGTATTACTATAAATAATTAAAAAAACCGTCGGTGTAATACACATCTGACCCCTCCCCCTTCTGTCCTCTTCCCCCTCCCAAAGCTATTATAAATTATAAATTCCGTTTATAAACAAAACCATATAGTATATCTTTGGTATGAAAACGAAGAAAATGAAGAGTTCTGTTTTTTCCCCGGTATTAAAACTTCTCACCCCCTTCTCTTTCCACCTTCTCGTTGACTTTTTCCCTCTATCTACGAATATTACGGCAAACGATGATAAAAAAAATGACATATCGAAGGCACACACGCACAAAGGAGCGAACAAAGTAACGAAGGGAATAATAAATGGTACCCTGAAGGCCGTATACTTCGGGGTAACGTGTACCTCGAGCCCCCCCCCGCATTTTGTACGTGAGCAAAGCGCTAACGTCTTCGTTTTTGGGTGTTTTCTCTCGATACCTTGGTTCGTTGCGGTTACCGAGGCATTAGTTTATTACTTGGAAATTAGGAGGTTTGTATTTTGCAGAAATTGAGATAAAAATAGCACAGGGAACGTATGCGAATTGTGTAAAAACGTTCTAACATTTAAGAAAAGTTGCAAAAATTTCTTCTTCAAGACTATTTCCTTATTCCTATTAAAGAACTCAGCATCCCAACGAGCCCATCAAACAAAATCACCGTATCCGAGAAAACAAAGAAGCTAAAAAAACTCACCCCCATCCCCCCGAGACCTCGGTTCCAAATACGAATAAAAAAACAACTCGTACATAATTAAAACCAAGTCTCCACCAAAAGGAATATGAAATAGGACTCAATACGACGTAAGTGATTACACATTAAAAGGTTAGAATTTCGTCCCAAAACCAAATACAACCAGGGTGATTCGTTGATTAATTCCTTTTACAAGCTTGGATAATTTTTTACGCGGTTGATACCACACTTAAAGGTAAACAAATGGGAGCTAATTACGTGTTCATCGGTTCGAATCAAGTTTACGTCGTGCGACGTCAGCGCGAATTTTGTCATCGTCGTATTTACTTATTCAACGTTAAGGTTTCCGTGTTTTCGGGATTTACCCAACGAACGATAGCCCGATGGGAATTTTTTCGGGCATGATGCCCCGAGGGAGCAGTTTTCAGGGTTAGTTCTCGCGGGCGCGAAATTTTCTACGCGCTGGATGCAGAATTATCACCGAAGTTACAATTGTTCTATATTTTGAGAAAATTTGTTTGTAATGGATTTGTGAGATTTAATTGCTAACGAGGGAATTTTTCCTGGTGGTAAACCTGCGATTAAGTGGGAGTTGATTTTTCGAGGGAAGAACGAGATGAAAAAGTCTTGTCAAAATTTCAACAGTTTTATTCGATTTTTTAAATAATAATGTTTTTTTCTACCATCAACGTATCCTTGGCCACCCCAATTTTATACATTTTTGGCTATTTCGCCACCGTTGATTTTTTTTCTATATAAAAAATTTCAAAATTATGGAAATATAAAATTTGTTCTCCCCATTTGGTTATCATGCAATTAATACAACCTCGACTTTCAAATTTAAAAAACTATGGTAAGAAATACTTGAAAAAAATCTATTAATACGGGTATTTCCAGCAACGATGAATTTTCCTAAATCATTTGAAAAAGTCGACGACCAAACTTTCAAAAGCTCGATTTAATTCACATGTTTTCTACTCGAGTTTAAAAAGGCTGCGGGAAATGAAAAACTTGCTAGAAGGTTTAGAAAATGGCAAAAATTGCAAAAATCAATTTTCGAGAGAATCATGTTAAATTGGCCTAAAAATCTCTGTTGAAAAAAACTTGAAAAAATTAGAATTTTCAGATAGGTAGAATTTTTCATAAATCAAAAATGGGCTATCTCAAAAAAATTGAAATATTCGTAAATATGTTAAACCTACCCTCCCACAAATCATCGCCCAGATTAATTCTTTCACACAATCAACGTCTAAGTACACCCTCTCCCCACCTCACCTATATCCTCAAAGACCGAATCAAACACCTCCCCCCCACACACTGGCTTAATTCACCATAAAAACAAACACACCTCAGACATTTCATTAAACCAGACATAGCTGCTAGTTTTTAAATAAAAATCGCCACTTTAAATCTCGCATTGTAAATCTGCCGAGAACGCCGAGAATCCGACAATTTAATAAGACACCGAGCTGCTTTTTTTCACTCGCGTTTCGAAACCTGCCTTCGGGGTATTCTTTCTTCATTACAATTCTTCGTTCATTCTCGAAGAAATCTCGCGATAAAAAAATCCCTACCTCGATTTACAACCATCTTTTTTGTATTCTAAAGTGTGGGACGTGTTTGAAGAAAAAAAAAATCGCAACTTTATTACGTCCAAGTCGCCAACTTGTTGATGGAGGTACATCGAGAATACTCCGCACTGACAATAATTGCTACGTACCAATTCTGGAACATCGAGTGGTTTTTTTCTCAACCTGTTTGGGTGCCACGAAAAGAACTAATGGCAAGTGTTACCAATTTGTTATAGAAGTATCGAATCATCTTCAGAGGATTTTTCGATAGCTGGGATATTTTTCGAGTAAAATTAAAAAACAGATTTTCAAGGGCCCCTATGAACGTAGCTCCATCACGAGAGAACATTTCATAGAATAATTCGAAAAATAACTATCGTCAAAAAATTTCATTTTATGACCAAATGAAAAATTATCAAGGTGAGGGGACACCTCAAAATATGACGGGGAGAGGGGGAAATGGTGAAATGTAAGTCATTCGATGTGAAAATTAAGAAATACCATCAAGCACACACGAAAACCTTTCATAAGAAGTAATGGTTTTTGAGTAAAATTCAAAAAACGAAATCATTCGCCTGTCATTTCTTACGTGATTTTTCAACTCAACGAGTCATTTTTGCTTGAAACAACCGTCGCTGAAATTATCTCAAAAACAAAAACCTTGAAATGACCACTTTTATTGCAAAAATTCCCATTCAAAACCAGCAAAAAAGTTCTCGAAGGGGAGATGGCACCTCTTATTACGCCAGGGGAGGCGTAGAGAGGGGGAAACAGTTGAAATATACCCCATCCGATGGGAAGTACACGCGCAAAAAACTTTTTATGAAATGCAATTCTGCTCTATCTTTCATAGTTTTTGAGTAAAATTCAAAAAACAATTTTTACATGATTTTACATGCGATTTTTTTCAATTTTAGATTTGTAAACATGACAATTCTTTTTAACTAAACGCAATTCATTCAGAATCAACCAACGGAGAACTTCTGCTCAAAAACTTCCATGTAAAATATGACTAAAAATTCTTCAAAGGGAGGTGGCTTCGCAAAACATAGGGCTGGCTATGAAAAATCTCAAAATGTGACCCATCCGATGGGAACTACACTCGCAAAAACTTTTTATGAAATGCAATTCTGCTCTATCTTTCATAGTTTTTGAGTAAGATTCAAAAAACCTTTTTTCCCACCATTTTGCAACGCTTTTCTCCAATTTCAGAGACAACATAATCCCAAATTCAATCTGTATGATGACCAAAACAGCCCAAAATCCTTCAAAGAACAACATGCATCTGAAAAAATCCCTCGTCTCCTTTACAAGCGACAGATGAGGTTTTCAGACTGCGAGACAGATCTTGCAAGGAACCCCAGATAGAAAAAAATGTTCACCGAAGAAAGTTTCCTTTGTTTTTACATCCCACTTGCAAAATCACATCCTGTGACACCTTTTCAATCCCATCTAGGCTTTTTTCCGGTATTAGCCGCACACAAGGCATTTGTCACGTACCCCAGAACACATTTTCAAATTAAAACGATAAGCTTATTAATTCTCAACTAGCAATATCCCGCCGACACGCCTCTTATAAGTATTCGATTATTGAATTTTCAATTAATTACAGCATTAAGTTTCGAGTACCATCGAAAATCTCGAATAATCGTACCGAAAACCGTACTCGTTGTTTCGCGCTTCAAAAACACCGCGTATCGCGAAAAAAAACCCTCCCTTGCTCCGCGCCGCGCCGATGAAAATTAACGCTCCGCGAATTCCACGTTGGCGCAATAATTACGCGAAAAATTTTTCGGGATTTGACTGTAAATCAGGTTACATTTTGGGAGCGTTGGGGAGCAACGTGGGTATTTAAAAATCAAAACGCACTCTGTCTTCGGCCTTTTAGCGGTTTGCAAATGCGCTCCGGCACGTCGGAGCCATTACATATGTAAAATTAAATTTACCGAAAATTGTAATAATTTCGATAACGTTCGCGATATAATACGAGTATTTTAAATACGCTCGATATAATAAATCGTCGCCGCGATAAAATGTGCACCTTTTTGGAAGACGCTCCGCGGCACGTATCCTCGACGTACACCATACACATTCGGCTATTCCGTAAATATGCCGAGATATACTCGTAATTCGTTTCGAAATGTACCCCGAGTCGTTTAATTTCGCAACGTGTACTTATCAAGTTTATTCGTTCACTGTAGCCGTGTTCTTTCCAAACGCACGAAATTTAGCGGCCGAAAAGCGCGAAAAGGAAATACGAGCGTTGACTAATCGTCGCTGCGATTTACATTATTTAATCTGCGACACCTTCTCGACCGTCGACCATAAATATCCAACTTACAGGTACACATTTGTACCTACATCGTACCCGTCCCACTCTCCACTCTCCACCTATACACCTACAACAAATATTTTCGCTATGAAACTTATGACGTGCGCGTGATGCGAAACCGAACCTATAAAAATTTCCCGACACGTTCGTATTATAAAATTACCGAGCGCAATCGTTTCCAAGGTGCGCCCTTACTTTCCAACGAGTTACTTTCTCCGCCATCGTAACCCGTCGCCTACTTCACTTCGAAATTTATACGAAAATTACGCCGATCAATTGTACAAAATGCTAGATGATTTAAAATCCAATCCAATTCGTCTCCGAAACGACGCGAAAAACGTCGGGAAATCTATAATACGCGATGCGAACCCAAAACGCCTGCGAAAGTACGAGAATAGGCAACTTATTTGACACGCAATGAAAATTTCGCGTGGCGTCCCCCTATGCTCGTGTTTTACAGATTTAATTTTCATCGATTTCGGCTAATCTCAGTCGATTCTATCGATTTACGGTTAATTTTATTTCATTCCAGTGGATCGATGTCGATTTGATTCCACTGTCGATTCCGAAAAATGTAATCGGCAAATCAAATTGATTTGAAAGTTGATCAACTCAGTCGAATCGATTCTACTAAGAACCGAAATCGTCAGAATTAACTCATTATGTTTCCAGCTAATGAGAATACCCCTTCTGAAGGCACAAGGTGACCAAGTACACAAGCATTTCTCGATTCGACCAACTCAACTCGATTCCAGTCAAAACTCTCACTCCAATATGACTTTTCGATAAAAGCTCTGGTCTCATTTCCAACGAAGAAAACATATAAATGAAAAACCTCGAATATCAATTAAACAAAGTAATTTTACCTGAATCACATTCCGAAGTCATTCAACAAGTTCAGCAGGATTCACCTGAAAAAAATTCAAAAATATCTCCAATAAGTATTCTTTTCCACAAAAGAACCTATTTCAGGTAATTATTCAACCAATCCATTCTCCAAATTGAAAGAAAATGGTGGAATTACAAAAATTACGCATTTTTACAGTAAACTTAAGCAAAAGGATCCCTTGGTGTATCAAAATTTTGGATTTTCATAATTCAAAAATTCGGAGAAACATAATTCTAGTCTTTTTTATCAACACTGATCAATTTAATGAGGAAAATATTTGAATAAAAATCATTGGAAATCGCTCAGAGCACATCTCTGTAAGAATATTTTCTTCATTTCACTCATAAATTTCAAAATAATTCAATTATTTTCTAGCAATGCAAATTTAAACTATCGATATCAAATTTAAGACATTTCAATACCTCTAAATTACAATTTTTCGTGTAAAAAAAATAAATTCAACGTAAATTAGACAAGAAACTAAAAGCGCATATTTGCGAAAGGGTTCAGGGTACATATGGAATGTATTATTTCGCTCCCTCAAGGACTGACCTAAATTTATAATCATGAACTAAACAATAAATCCGCTGTCTTTCTTATTCCATCTAATAACTTCCTGTTCATTACATCATTCCTAATTAGAAGCGATGAAAAAGTACGTAGCCATTGATGTTTCATCATTTTGAGATATTTTCATCAGCAGTAATTTCACGTGGGAGCGAAGAAACGCAAAACACAGCGAAGGGGGCGCTCTTGATAACATTAAGTTCTGTAATATATATTAAATAATTACACAAAACTCAATTATATACTACTGAAGGGAAGGGGGACAGAATAAGATAAACAATCTCAAATTTACTACTCAAAAGAAAATACAAAATTATACCAAAACTCTTGGAGAAAATTATTAAATTCCTTACATCGAAAAGAAATCCACCACATTTCTAATCGTCGGTACGTATCACGTAACCCGATTTCCCCAAGCCCTGCCCCTTCTCGAGGAAGAAAATAACTTACGCGATAAAAATCACGCCTTCCAAACACCTGCATATTGCAATCCCCCTCCCCTCCCCCCCACCGCTCTACCTCTCCCAACACAGCAACGTGAAAAATATAACGAAAAACTAGGAAATTACAGCGCTATTCGAACGCTAAAAAATACCACATTCTCCCAAGGGAGCAGATCGTCTCTCGGTCATCGAATCTAGTTCTAATTACCGTCATAACCGAGTTATAACTCTGAATAGCGTAAAAATAACCCCGTTGACTATTTTTTCGCTTTGCTCATCCGCAAAACTCTTGCATCGCGAATTAAACCAATTATAAAATTAGACGCTGCATTACCAAGACTAATTGAAAAAATGCTGTTCTGACGTTTGTTTTGACATGAAGGTCGGTTAAACGCGGCTGAACGTTTTCCAGAATTTGTATTATTTTAACGGTGAAATTACTCAGCATGCGTTGCCGGAGAAGATTATCATTTTGTAGGTTTTCACGACTCGCTAACCGGGCACGACGCGCCTCCAACAAATACCCTCAGTTCATTATGCAAATTAATTGATTGTTCATCGAGGGCTAATGAAAAGCAAGCCGCGAACAATATGTCGTTCTCGTTTTAATGGTTATTAGCCTTATTATAAGGTCGAAATGAATATTTTTTTCTTTTAAAAGCCGCCAAGCGTTTATTAGCGCATAGCTGAAAAAATATCCTCCTCTTTCGATGCCCGCCTCCTTGTATCCGCTTATACTCGTTAAGCTCGAAAATCACGAGGTATTTATAAATTTTCACATTTTAAGCGTCGCAAGCGAGAAGAAGAATTCGGTGTATTTCGAGTAAAAGGACGTTGAAAAAAAAAAAGGTTATGTAAGTTAAATATTCAACCCTTGCGGAAAACTTTATAAAATTTTTTAAACGTGTCATTTACCGACGTTAATTTACGGTTGGTTTTTTCGCCTTTTTTTTTCTTTCTCTCGCCCACTCTTTGTATTTTATATTTCTCCATTATTAGGTATTCGTACGGTTGAAAATGTACCTCTTCGTGAGGGTTAACTTTGTTCGACATTAATCTACAGTTAGTAAATTATCTACGACGTCGCTACGCTTTTCTTCTTCGTGTACGCAATTTTCGTTAAAATAGTACATAACCAATCAATGATACTGTGGAACTTTTCGACGATACGGTTGAACCTCGCAACGCCCGCTAAATCTTTCCACTTCGATTGTATTATAACCGATTGTTTACTTAACCAAATTAAATTTTTCTTCCATCGACGCGTTTTATAGTCGAAAAAATTTTTCTTATTAATTTACATACCGTGGTACGGTTCTTTTGCGACCCTTCTCCTCGTAGAGTCTCGTTTTATTGATACAGATACGGGCCCTTTGTCACGTCTCCGCCCGCGTTCCAGTCCGAGAAAATGCTTTAAAATCGTAAGACCGAATTTACATTACGTTGTACGTCGTCGTGTCATTTTCGTTATTTATTTTGCAGATACGATTTAGCATCTTTTTGTTTCTTTTTTCCCGCTCCCCTTCCGGTAGTCGCGTTCTCGGGCTAGAATTTTATTCCGTTTTAAACACGGAACCACGATAAGGTTGTAAAGGGTTATTTGAAATGGAAAACGATTGATTGATTTGGGTAATGTCGCACGCCGAAAGATAATTTAATTACGAACGATGTTTCGTCCTTAGACTGCGAGAAATTTTCGAAAAGTAGTAGAAAAAAGAGGAGCAAGGGAGGGTTGAGCGTAACAGATTTTCAAAAGTAACGGAATGTACGAAAATCCCCGTCGAGTAATTACAAAATCAAAACCAACATGGCAATTCTAAAATATCGAAACAACGAAATCGTAACACCAAAAATTGAAATATCGAATTAAAAATATCAAAATGTGAAATTCGAGTTTTCGAAATCGAAATCGATATCAAACTACTACAATCGTAACATCGAAATCGAAATATCGAAATCATAACATTGACTTTAAAATCTACATTGAGACGTTATGTTGATCACAGCTCATATCAAAACGTCGAAATCGTAACATCAAAATCAAAATATCAAATTAAAAACATGAAAATTTGATGATGAAATTTTCAAAATTCAAATCGAAATTTCACATGATCAAAATCGATATTGAAATATCGAAATCGTAACATCGACATCAAAATATCGAGTACAAAACATCGAAATGTGAACATCAGATTTTCGAAATCAAAATTGATCGCATAACATGATCAAAATCGATATCGAAATATCGAAATCGTTAAAATCAAAATCGAAATATCCAATTCAGAACATCAAAATTGTAACATCAACGCCAAAATATCAAATTAAAAACATGAAAATTTAAAAATAAAATTTTCAAAATTCAAATCGAAATTTTACATGATCAAAATCGATATTGAAATATCGAAATCGTAACATCGACATCAAAATATCGAGTACAAAACATCGAAATGTGAACATCAGATTTTCGAAATCAGAATTGATCGCATAACATGATCAAAATCGATATCGAAATATCGAAATCGTTAAAATTAAAATCGAAATATCCAATTTAGAACATCAAAATCGTAACATCAACGCCAAAATATCAAATTAAAAACATGGAAATTTAAAAATAAAATTTTCAAAATTCAAATCGAAATTTTACATGATCAAAATCGATATTGAAATATCGAAATCGTAACATCGACATCAAAATATCGAGTACAAAACATCGAAATGTGAACATCAGATTTTCGAAATCAGAATTGATCGCATAACATGATCAAAATCGATATCGAAATATCGAAATCGTTAAAATTAAAATCGAAATATCCAATTTAGAACATCAAAATCGTAACATCAACGCCAAAATATCAAATTAAAAACATGGAAATTTAAAAATAAAATTTTCAAAATTCAAATCGAAATTTTACATGATCAAAATCGATATTGAAATATCGAAATCGTAAAGTCAAAATCGAAATATCGAATTCAAAACATCGAAATTGTAACATCAAAATCAAAATATCGAATTTAAAACATCGAAATGCGAACATCGGATTTAAAAAATCTAAATCGATTCCATCGCATGATCAAGATCGATATCGATACATCGAAATCGTAAAATCAAAATTGAAATATCGAACTTGAAACATCGAAATCGTAACATCGACGTCAAAATATCGAATTCAAAACATCGAAATTGTAATATCAAAATCAGTATATCGAATTTAAAACATCGAAATGTGAACATCGGATTTAAAAAATCTAAATCGATTGCATCGCATGATCAAGATCGATATCGATACATCGAAATCGTAAAATCAAAATTGAAATATCCAATTCAGAACATCAAAATCGTAACATCAACACCAAAATATCAAATTAAAAACATGGAAATTTAAAAATAAAATTTTCAAAATTCAAATCGAAATTTTACATGATCAAAATCGATATTAAAACATCGAAATCGTAAAATCAAAATTGAAATATCGAACTTGAAACATTGAAATCGTAACATCGACGTCAAAATATCGAATTCAAAACATGGAAATTTAAAAATAAAATTTTCAAAATTCAAATCGAAATTTTACATGATCAAAATCGATATTAAAACATCGAAATCGTAAAATCAAAATTGAAATATCGAACTTGAAACATTGAAATCGTAACATCGACGTCAAAATATCGAATTCAAAACATCGAAATTGTAACATCAAAATAAAAATATCGAATTTAAAACATCGAAACGTGAACATCGGAATTAAAAAATCTAAATCGATTGCATCGCATGATCAAGATCGATATCGATACATCGAAATCGTAACGTAAAATTCAAAACACGATTATCGAATTTGAAACATCGACACGTAAATATCGAATTTTCAAATTCGAAATTGATATATCGCAAAATCGAAACTTATCGAAATATGGAATAATGTAAAACGAAATCTGTCGTTTTAAGATGGTTTATTTTCCCCTCCTAGAATACTATAAAAATTACCATCTCCAATAAACCAATTTCGCCAAAATACAACGATCTCTTGAAAAATCTTTCAATATGCGCACAAAACGGTTGATTCCAGCACGAAGCAAAATCGACTTGAAGTAAAAATAATAGATCAAAGTCAATTTTATCTCAAAAATTTATGATTTCATTCGACCAGCCTCAGAATCAGGATCGCGGAAAAACACGATTCGCGAGAATCTTCAAATAAAACAAAAAAACCTCATTAACCTTCCATCTAGCGCTTCCAACTCGTGAAAAATTACTTAGTTCAAAAAGTCGATTCAATATTAATCGAGGATGAGGCTCGTCGGCACCACAGATCACCGCCAATTCGTAAACACGTTAAAAATACCTCATTCCGTGCATTTCACGCTCGTTAAGCCAACGTACGCAAATATTAATACGAGCCGCGAAAACACACAATCTTCGCGATAATTAAACTTTAACACGACTAACTAGCCCGGCTAAAAGTTCAAAACGAAAGTAAACGTTGGCAATTAAATGTAGCGAATAATCGTTCGCGAGTTATATGAACTTTTGTTTGGCATTTGGCACCGTGAACTCCTACTTGGTTAATTTTCTCCATTCTTATACAAAACCCCGAAAGTCTGGTAAAATTCAAAATCCTTCGGCGATCCTGCACACGGAAACTTTCGCAACGTTGCATATATTGCGGCTGAACCACTTTACATATCCAGGTGTCCTTGATTTTAATCCCGAATTAATTACATCGTCGACGAGAGACACCCGTCGTGGTACTGGCGCACGCCAAAGGTCCCTCGAGGTTTTTTTTTTTTAAAACCCTAAGAGCGCGCCAAAAAACACCATTTCCGGCGCATCCCCCTTTTTCCGCGTAGCACAGACTCGGCTACCGAGCGATTTAATTTTAATTAACCTTTTAAATTTAATTTCGCCTAAACGCTTCGAAGAATTTCCAAACGATAAGAACAGACGAAAAGGAAACGAACGAGAAAGAACGATGCGAAAATAAGAAAACGCCGACGATGTTTTTCATAAACTAGCGACTTTTTCTAACCGGCTGCCTGTTCTCCCAGATTTTCGCAGCACGGTTGAATTATTTTTATTCTTTCCATATGTATGCTCCCTTTTTCTTTCGAAATTAACGCCGAATTAATATCGTATTTTTCCAACCAGTCTTCTTAATTCGTCGCCGCGTCAATTATAAAACCTCGCTTTCTTACCCCGCCCGATGGCGCTTTCGACGCCTTTTACTGCGGAGCCGCTTCGACGTCGTTTCGCCCCGCTTTCTTCCGCATTCCTCGTCCGTCGCACCCGGCGTGCTGCAGCGCGGCGCTACATAAAGAATCGTCGTCATTTTCTTCAACGCTTATCAATCGCCACCAAGGCGAGCTTTACGCGCTTTCCCTCCGTTGTCGGCCACCGCGATGAAGAAATACGATTCCGAGCTCGAATCTCGCCACCGAAGAGAAGGATAAAACCAAATCGAGATTTATTCGTTCGTTTAACCCTTATTTTTATATACACTTAACCACCGCCTTCTCCGCACACCAATAACACCTTTATACGTGTATACGCGATCTTTTGTTACGCGCCACCTCACGAGACCTCGTCTTTCGCTTCATCTCCTTCGTTCGCACACCTCCTACGCTTCAACTAGTTGGAAACTTCGCCGATTTACCTATTTTCGACCATCTCCTCGTCCTCCTTCGTCATCTTATAACTTTTCGACGAGTTGGAATTGTTACGAACGAGCTCCGACGTAGATAATGAATCTACGCTGCGAAGTGCATTTCGCAAGGTACACGCTGCGATTCGATACGTATCACCTTACTCTGCCCGGCCGCTTCGTCTCCGCAGCATCTGATACACCACGTATCTACGATATTTCGCTGTACTAGCTCCGGTTCCGCGCCAACATCGCCACAATGCCAGATATCATCGTTGTCAAGTTCACCGAACGTTGAATAAATACGTTCGCGTAAAGGTATAAATATTTCCTTATTTACGAGTAATCGTTCGTCTTCGTCGTCCCGTACACCCCCATCACTTTTCTTATTTGCATAGCGCATACATATTTCCGGCTTCGTTAACGCGTGAAATTCACGTTGCGCGACATTAAATGTGTTCGCGAAGTAATTACATTTCGAATATATCCGCGAATCTGGCGAGAATTATGAACGTATCGAGATACGTGCGCGTTAAATCGAATAATACGTCGGATTATCAATTTCCTTCCAATAATCCACCGCGAGAAAAACGTAAAAACATGTAATTACCGGAAATTCACACCAATTACGCGTAATTTACCGAGTAAATGGAAATAGTGAAGGTGTGGTTTGAAAACAAAATTCCCACATCATCGTAAATTATCGTAACTTCTTCAAATTCATCATCAATTACCCGTAAAATATTGAAAAATTACTGTAAACTACCACCGTTTTACCAAAAGTTATCGTAAATTACCGCTACTTTACCCACATTTACCACAAATTACCAAAACTTGACTGAAATTTACCGTAAATTACTGTAAGTTCACTATAGCTTACTGAAAATTAGCAAAATTTTACCAGAGTTTACCATAAAATACCATAATTTTACTACAATTTACCGTAAATTACCACAATTTTAACAAAATCTATTGCAAATTACAAAAAATCTGCTAGAATTTACAGTGAATCGTCACAACTTTACTAAAACATACCACAAATTACCAAAACTTGACTGAAATTTACCATAAATTACTGTAAGTTTACTATGGTTTACTGTAAATTACCAACATTTTACCAGAATTTACCATAAATTACCGTAATTACAGCAAAATGAATTGCAAATTACAAAAACTCTATAGGAATTTACAGCAAATCGTCACAACTTCACTAAAACATACTACAAATTACCAAAACTTGACTGAAATTTACCATAAATTACTGTAAGTTTACT
>QBDW01001767.1:0-84100 GCA_003261595.1 Maconellicoccus hirsutus
AAAAAAAATACGACAAAATTTAACAACATATTTAAAAATTTGTAAAAATAAAAATGAATTTTCAAGAATTTTTTTTCAAAAGTTTTCCTCTTTCAAGTTGCTCCAAGTCTCACAAAAACACCTCAAATGAAGAACTTCGTTTGCGATGCTGATAATTATCGAAATTGTGACGAATTTTTTGATTTTTTCGTGATTTTTCATTAGATGACTTTTGATAATTTGACATATCCATTTTTGGTTAATTTTAGCACGAAAGTTTGTCCAATTTGAAAAACATCACCGCCTCACGTGCTCCGTTTGAAAGCAGATTTAAATTCAAGCAATAAATTCAAAGACCCAGTAAAACCTCTTCCGATGTATTTCATCTGAACACGAATACTTCAGCGAAATAAGCACAAAGAAAAGGGTTATCGGTGATTTCAAGCTCAAAAATATACACACACTTTTGACGTAGAAAGACGAAAAAATTAACGAAATACATGCATTGTACTTCGTTCGTTTGTGATTAGATATAAAATCTAAAATTAAATTACTCGTATAAATATTTCGGGGGGGGGGGACGGACGACCGAAGAAAAGAAATAATGGAAAACACGAAAAACACGGAAATCCTGAAATAAATCTAGCTCACTTTTCAGATACACGTAATCACTCATTCGCTGCCATTTTACTCATCTTACGAATAAATAAACCTGATTTCTATACACACTCGAGACAAATCCGAAAAATAACCATCCTTCGGTGGCGGTTTACATGATGAGAAATTCAATAACAGCACGTTCTTACAAGGTATACAACTACTGGCATTCAATTCGCCATCATATGCTGCGACTTGCGACGTGAAATTCGCGAGGTATTAATAAAAAACGACGATTGGGGAACCATAATGAAAATTTTAATGATTAACATTCACCGAAACATTTTCGAACATATGGTATATCCAATAATTCAATCCAAGTTGCAATTTAACCCATTTTTCGAAACGATCGTTTATAATAAATTCGCACGTAGCTTCGCGTCGTATATCCAGGGTCAACTAGAAACAAAGCTGTTTTATTAGAAAATAAAATTTAAAAAATCGCGAGCGAGATTTTTCTAAATTTACACAGCCGAATTGACCTATTAACGAAGTGATTGGGAACCTTCTTGTCGAAACTAATACCATCTTCGAATGGTTGTCAAAATTCGTAATAATTTGTCCAACATGCCAAACCAAAGGAAATTTTCGGCGTTAGAGACGAGTAAAAAAAATGCTTTTACTATGCCAAAACGACGTATTAGAATTGCCAAAAAATTTATGCCTTATCAATCACACGCACACACAGACACGCAACGTTTTTCCATTCGTCAACGCTACTTATTTCTGTCTTTTTTCAACGCTTGACGTATAAACAAATCCCCATCGAGGATTATATCGACGTTTGAGAAAATATAAATCATGTATATCTAGTTCTAAATACGCGACTATTTGGTTTACATTAGTTAATTATTTTTTATACACATGGTGCCGTCATATCGTACCATTAAAACGCACACGCCATTTGGCATTGAACGAATCATTTCATATCTTATGTATATTGTAGGTTTACGTTGATAATGGAAATTTGTACTTTTTCCGTCACAATTTTGCGTCTGATGATACATAGCAAACGATTCCGAGTAAAATTTCCGCTTTAATTAAGCCCAACTCGCGATAAACATGAAATACAATGGTAATTAAAAGTCAGCTTATAAAAATCGAAAAATATCACGTTCGTGGAATTTTTTTTTCATAGATTATCTCAATACACGACGCATTTCGGTCAATTACCGCACTTAAAATGAAAATTATTCGCTGGAGGGTGAAAAACGTGGGAAAAATTTAAATATAAAGAACTTCTCAATTAATCGTTAATCAGGGTAACCAAAGTTGAAAATTCAAAAAATATCTCCAACTAGTATAAATACCACTTGAAAATGTAATAATTTCCCATCTTTCATCACGTTACATACTCTTTAACACGTCATACATAGGATGACGTTATCTTACCAAAGAACCGGTAATTTTAAGGTGTACGAAAAACACGCCGAATTACTACGAAGTACCATACCAGAACGTTATGTAATTTCGTAATCCGAAGGATTAACTGATATAAAACGCACATGACTTATCAGCACTTAAATTACGAAAAACTGATTGCAAACGGGACATAGGAAAATGAATTCATACGAATTTTTCATCCGAATTACGTTCTAAGGTGCACAACGTGACTCACCATTAGGACCATATTTCTCTTGGTATCTTTTGACTTGATCTGGTGTTAATCCTCTCTCAGGATCTACTTGGAAATAGCTAAGGACTTCATCAACTTTTTTAGCGTGAGCGTCCTCCATGGCTACTTGGTCGATGTAATCAGACCAACTATCGTTGTCCCAACATTAACCAATTATCGCCAGTTCGGGTCGTCCTGTAAAAATTCGCAATGTGTTACATAATTTCGTATTAAACCTCGATACGAAGATCAAGTTACACTAGGAGTTAAATGAGCGAAAAACCTTGTGTTTATAATGAAATGATAACACCTTGGAAAAAAACGAACACAATGTACGAATACTTACGTACGGTACTAAGGCAGTTTTTATTTAAATGCTTATCGCACTTGAATAATTTATTATCGCGCACAACGACTAATATCGGAATTGAATATAATAGAGACTATAGAACTAGAAAATACTTTTTCCAACACTCGATGACAACGAACAAAAAACATGACCTATAAAATCATATTTATCCAATTACCACGAACGAAACACCGTGAAATAAAAACCAATTTTCGAATGATCGAGATGATTCGAAAAAAATTAGCGATTAATTAAGTTACAAATACCTTAAAGATACACGAACAAAAAATTCACGACGTACAAACTGAATGTACTACGATTAACTTCGCAAATGTACGATGATTACTCGAAAAAAAAAGAAAAAAGAATTTGCTTTGGAAAACAAACGGCCGGAAAAAATTTTCTTGGGTGTTGAATGTTGATTAGCGAATCAGAAATGAGAAAAGTACAAGCCGACCGTTGTCTTTCAATACCTCGACTTTTTTGTGTTTTATTTACAACACTGGTTCATTTTGGAAACTAGGGAATATTTTCGTGAGCATTGATTTAGCAATTCACTTTTATTTACTTTACTCCAATAAATAGATAAAATATGAATTTTATCAAGTATTTCTATGTAAAAATATATTCAAAAAGTATAGAAATCCTATATTTAATCACAAACCATGAAATAAAACGTAATTAAATAAAATCAAAGTTTCGATTTACCTACAAAAGGTAATCGCGACATTGAACAGAAACGCAAGTTTTTTGACTTTCTTTACCCGATTGGCTATGTGGTCACATGTTATTGGTTGTTGGTGTCTTGTACAATCATGTGATTTTTTTATTACGTCATCAAAAGTTTGAAAAAGCTTTTCGCCGGTAAAATTTAAAATCAGCGCGTTTGGCGAAATACTCAAATTTTTATTATCTTGGAAGCGGTAACCCTTTCATAAATGATTTTAATCTTCTTGATATCATTATTTACAGATTTTTACGACTACTCAAAACGGAAAGTAACGAGGGTTGATGTAAAGTCTTCAAAACAAAAGCAAAATTGTGTAGAGGCAAGGTTAAATATTCCTTATTTACCTTGTCGAAAGTCTGATGATATTTATGATGCTTAATGTGCATGTATATTCATACAGAGAAAATCATCCGTTGCCAAATACTATGCGGATTGTATATTTAGCTCAGCTAAAACGCGTTAGATGATTATTTTGGCAAGAGTGTCATTTTTGAACTTCCTTCATTTTAAATTAAATTTTGGACGATTCGAGATAAATTTCAATTATTTTTATCACGCAAAGATTCGTAAGAACGGTAAATTTGTATTTAGAGTTCGCAAATTTCCTTAATTTTGGTTACGCTAGGCTTATGAATAGTAGAAGAGGTTATGAACTCATGTATTTATAATTAAAACGAAAGAAGCTTTTTACGACATTGTTATCGTATAATTATTATCTATAGTTAACAGATCATATGATCGTAAGTAAAGGCATGCCAAGTTGAAGTAAAGTATTACTAAGTTAATTTGTATACGTTAAACATTTTTTTTTAATTGTAAATACTATGTTGCTCGTAAATTTCAAGATTTAAGCGTGTCAAAAAAATTTTATGGATTTGCAAAAAATTATAAATTAAAATTCATCATAAAAATCAACTAAAACATTATTGTAAAAAATAAATAAATGATAAATTACGATATTACTTTTTCAAAAATTGCATCCACAGACATTAAAAATTTAATGTTACAACTTACGGACGAGAAAAAAGTAATAACTTTTTCATCAACGCAAAAATTAAAAAAAAAACACCTAAAAAACAAGAAATCAAAAAATATACAAAATTACCGTAATTAATAAAGGATTCCAAACGTCAGCAATCTTCTGTTTTTAATCACAAAAATGCACTGAACAAAACGACAAGTCAATCGAGTGCAACAACGCACAAAAAATAAAAAGTTTAACCGAAATTAATTCAAAATTACGCGATCATACCCCGCAAACAATCGCACTTGAAATGATTTTAAAAATAGTTGTTTAGGTATAAGCGCTAAAAGATGAGGTAATAGTGCTAAGTACCTTAAATAATTTCTTCAAAGCGCTCTCTGTCGTCTCATACGAAGAATATAGGCGAACTTTTAAAAAGAAAATGATGCCAAATTTCCCAGTTTCTTTGTTTTAAGCACGATATCATTATAACCAGGGATACGTAAAATAATGAAAGATTTAAAGGCAATTTTTATAATACTTTTGCAAAATGTAGTTTTGGCCAAGTGCCTACTAGCGCTCAGAAGCGTAGGTCCGTTACTTTAATGACAACTCTCTGGTTTATTTTGATTATATTTAGGTATTCGATTAACTTTTACCGGTCAATAAGTTATTTTTATAGTTTTCGTGTGATGCTGATCTAAATGAGATACATTATGGATTAATCCATTTACTTTTATATTTAGTACGCTGATTTTATTTTGCTGACTATGCAATATTTTATAACCACCGAAATCTTCTACAAGGATTATTCTTCTTACCTGACAAATACGTTGGGTTTATTTCTAAAAGTAGGCAATGGAAATAGTAATAATTTTTTCCGAGTGATAAATTTTCTAATTTAAAGTAACAAATAAAATTAAATATGCATTCAGAAAATTTGAATAAAAGCCAACAGTATGTAATCATTACGGTAACATGAAAATTATTAGAACTCTCTTTAAAATTATCAAGAAAAATACGCGAAGAGAATGTAATTAAATACGCTTTTATTGCATAGATTCAAATTATTACAAACATTTTTTATATTCTGCTTTGTTTTACGTTTTTATTTGCGTGATAATGTATGTTCTAGCGCGTTTGTGATTTCTTTCAATTTTAGCTCAATTTTTGAAAAACAGAAAAATCTTCAAATTTTATTAAAATCGAGAAAACATGATTGGTGGATAAATTCCTTGTGAATAATTTGAAGATTCTTCGGCTTTCCAGGATATGGAAAAAATTCAATGGAAATTGAAAAAATCATGAGTGCACTGCGACGTACATTACTACATTACCACATCTACTACTTTTACGTATTTTTGTTTCGTTATCTAATTACCCATTATTATTGATAAACAGTAGATATCATCCATTGGGTTAAAAAAAAAAGTACAGATTTGCCAAACCATCCAACATCAAAAATCCAGCCAAAAATTTCACCAAAAATTTTTGGAGATGCCGGGGATCGAACCCGGGGCCTTTCACATGCAAAGCGAACGCTCTACCACTGAGCTACATCCCCACACATGGTGATTTGGCTGCCTAGCGAGAATACAAATAAAATCTCAATAGGTATACCTCTTTTTGACTAAAATATGATTGTTTTTTATGAAAAGGATTTTTTTTATGATTTATTTTAATGATCATTACTCTTTCGGAACATGTTATCATCTTCACAATGTACAAAATTGTCGGAAAATTGTAATAATATTTAATTACGAAGTAAAGATTTAACGAATGCGGGAACATTTCAAGATATCGTTTTCTTTTAGTATTTCAATCATTAGCCTAATCAACCCCTTCGTTTCAAGGAACTGGAGAACTGGATTGATTTTTTAATGTTAAATTAGAATTTACGATACCAAGTACAATTAACGTGGCTTAAAAGATTATTCTTGTTACACTTATTTATAAAGATTTCAAAATCTGTACTCAACCACATTCATGTAGGTAGGTAATCTAGGTATATATCACTAGTTCACTATTGTTAATATTACTTAACAACATTCGTTCAATAATATAAAATAAATAAATTTAAAACTTGTGCAAAATAAACTCACCTTTCATTTCGACATTTTGTAAATACGTTTAACAAAATAGTGAATTTGTGATTAAACGGAGCTCTGAGAAATAGGCACTAGGCCTAAAAATAAAATTACTTGTTAAATTCCACGAATAGCCAAACTTTATGAACAACTTAGAAATTAATGTTTATAAACATATCACCTTCAATTCGAAACTTCCTCATTTTGAACTTTTATTCAAGTGTAAGTTCAATGAGTATTATTTTAAACTTATTTTCAAGGATGGAGTTCTCAAATCATTCCCTGTTTATTGTGCTGCTGAATATAACCCAAGTTTTTTTCACAAATGAGCAACGTAAACATAGATGCGTGTTTGAAAAAAAAAGGAAATATTAAGTTCATGTTGTAATAAATTACTACATTCCATAATATTTGATTTACTTCATCACGACAATTTCATTTGCATGTGATGAGTAAATAAGTTATTCGAGTTATATGAGAAGTCAAAATTTGAAACCATTTTACCTACAGATTAATCACTGAAATCACGTTTACTTGAATTCTGTCGATCAATAATATCATGTAGACATCATTTACCGCAATTTTACCACCAGAAAACAAATGTTTGAAAAAATACAGCTTTCAAATTTACGTCACACGTAAGCAAAAAATAATCTCATTTTTTGAACCTCTATAAAAACTGTTCTGAACGAATATTACCCATGAAAACGTTACATACATGAAGGTATACGTTCACTTGACACGTGATATAATTTTCGTCATCGATATTCACTCACAAGTCCTGGAATCAATTAAAATTAGCAATTTGGTGAAAGTAAACTGTATTACGAATTTATCAATATTAAAGTACTGGTATTTCCATCATTATCTTCATCACCTTCGGTAGCTCAGTTGGTAGAGCGGTGGACTGTAGTTGAATAGCAAATGGATATCCATAGGTCGCTGGTTCAAATCCGGCCCGAAGGAAAAATTTTTGGCTTTTTTTACTTCCATGGTGATTATTCTGTAAATTTTCTATGATAACAAAATAAAACAGTTACAACCGTCGCGAATTTCATTTTACGAGGAAAGCATCCGACAATTTGCTGCTCGTTAGAAAATATCGTAAAACTTTATTTTTTGGAATCTAAAAAAGTAACAGTATGAGTAAAATATTGTCAAACTCAAAAAAAACACAAAATTCTAATGATGGTTCTTATCAACGAAGAAATTTCCATTTACCGAAACGATAAGGGCAGAGTGTAATCTTAATTTGGAAAAGGAGTATGTCCACAGCACAGTTCCATGCTTAAATTATCAATTTTTCAAGTCGAATCATGATTTTGTAATGTACCCTACCTAATACTTAGACTTACTTCTTTTGTTTCTTTATTTTTACCACCTATCAAATAATGTTTTTTTAATAGATAGGGTTTCTTCGGTTGTAAAAGTTATCGATGTGTTAGCGTGCGTTATAAAAGTAATTTTTTTAACGTAAATTTATAGCGTTGATCTAAAAACAATGAAAAAAGCGCGTAACGTGGCATGAATTGCATTGAATGCCTAAAACTTGATTTATATGTATACTTAATTGCTGTGAAATCAATGATGTGTTGGTCGATTTGTAAAAGCAGACATTATTATGTTTTATGGGTTTTAACATTTGAAAATTGCGTTATCAAAAGTTACTTGTATGATTAACACTGGGCAGATGAGTTGTTAATTTTTTTCAAATTTTATGATAATTTTCATAGCATAAATTTAACATCCTCGGTTAAAATCTTTTTCATCCTACAAAACAATCAATGCATCTGGTGATTTTACAATTATATCGAACAACTGTTCGAAGATTCTTGAAACGAGTTTATTATTTTTTCATCGATTATCAAATTTCATTATTTATCATTCCTTAGAATTAAAAAACATTTCGTAAATTTTACATAAAACACATTTACCTTCGTTAGAAAAACATTTTTGGCATAACGAAGACCCGCTTCGCTTACTCGAGTTTGTTCGCAAATGCCACTTTCGCGTAAATTTCTCAACTTCTGCCCGAATGTTTAATTATACGAATAAAAAATATCTTTGAAAATCTTACAAAATGTGAATGTCCGCTATAAACTAACGATCTCGGTTTGTGGTTGCCACGTGGAGACGTTTCGAAAATGTCAACCCGAGGAGCTCATTATTACTCAAATATATAAATAATAAAATTAAAATTTTAAAATAAGCATATTCGATATTTGGCTATTTCGCGCCTAATTCACATCATACTTCATAGGCATGCAAAACAGAAATGCCAAAAGTTCGGGATATGGGTTTCAAAAAACTTCAAAAAATTGATAAAGTGAGATACCTGGTATTAATACGATGAAAAAATGATTTTGAAAATACCGCATAAATGCGAGGTCGACTTTTAATCGATTTCGTGTTTCATTATTCCATATTACGTGTAACATCAGGAAGAAGCTTTGTAGCTATTTTAATCTCGTTATTATAGAAATTTTGCCAGTTTATAGTCGTTTTGCATTATTGTGTTGGTTGACGTTGTGATTTAATAACAAAAAAATTGTGTTTTGACCTTCCCCTGTGTTTGAAAGTTTATTGTAATAAAGTCTACGTATTGAGCGTTTCAAAGCAAACATGTATTTTTGGAGCATTTCATTAATTGAATTTTGAATTTTGAACAGATGTTGAACAATTTTTATTCTGGTTTGTAAATGTTTTCTAATTTTTTAAATTCTTCATGAATATTTATTTTGAAATATTACGTAAACATTTCCATCGTGAAGGGATGGATCGGCGGAAGGATGGAGGAGTTTATTGAACATTTCATAAAAATTAACCATCGATGAATCAAAAGATAGGTTGATTAGTCAATACGAGAAAATATTAAGAATTTTTGACTTGAAAGGATAAAAAATTTCAGGGAGTTATTCTTTTTCATATCCCTCATTTCAGTCTTTGACGCTGGAAATTATTCGTGGATATTTCTGAAAAGTAAATAGAAATTCAAAGCATAAATTATACGTGCAATTAATACTATTTCAAATGTCCTATTTCATCGTGAACCTATTGCGTCTTTTTCTTTTGGCGCTTGGGTTTAAAGACGCAAAAACGAAGTTATATTGTCTAAACAAATAAAGGAAAAGAACTAACAAAATTTGTTTAGACATTTTAACATAAAATTAGAATTTACGACGTTTTCTCACATACATATTTTTTCTCATCTAATTCGTTAATTAATCAAATTCTATGTAAATAATGTCGTATTGTAAAGTGCGCAGAGCCGCAGACTAAATGTTATTCGTAAAATGAAGGTTTTACGTGTCTTTGCAGCGCTCTGGTGGAAATTTGAGGGTCACGGCAAAATAAAGACCACCTAGACTCATTTATGTGATAAATTGTTTCGTATTTTTTAAAAAATAATAATGCGATTTTGTTTTTGAACTTGATAGGTTATTAGGAAGTGAGCAATTCCAAACCAGGGATTTAAAATGCACTAAGTAAGCATGATAAACGATCATGTAGGCTACTGTATGCAAAGAATTATAAATTTTATTAAAATATCAACAAATTTGTCCACAAGTCTGTACGATGGAATGTATTAACGATAATCATTTGGACATCCAATAAGCAGTTGCGATGTGTATTCAAAAAAGAAAAAAAAACAGATTTTATTTTCGGATTTTCCCACGCATAAATCAAGAGCAAGTTCTTCGAATATTTTCATTACCATCGAAACACGACGGAGAGGAGAATACGATAACCTTGAAATGAAAAATTTTTTCAGCACGGGGAGCTTATTAAGTTAAGTAGCCCGACTGCTGTATTTTCGTTATCAAGTAAACTTTCACCTAGACGTTTGTAAACCGTTTAAATAGGCATAAACCGTGCAATATACAAGGTTAGTTGGCCGGGCAAAACGTGGGTGGATAAAAAGAACGGGGTAAAAGGAGCTTATTTTTAACTACAATGAGGGCAAATGGGAAACAAACGTAGATTTAGCCAAACTGAAAATAACTTTTGCATGGCGAGTCCGACAATCGCACAGAACTCCTTCTTCATCTATTATCACCTTACTACGACGATGCCAAAACACATTTCTAGTGACAAAATCTGTTCATCTTTGCATGATAACTTCGAAGCTCAAACGACACTATCTTGGCCCAAGTTGGCTGCAAACTAAAATCCATTCCTGTTTGACCCCAGGAGCTACGTTAAAATAATTTTCGTTTTAAATGCTATTATCAAGGTTGTTAGTTTTTGTGCTTTATTTTTTAATTATCTGCCATAATTAGAAACACCCCGGGTAATTTTTGATATCTTAAGACGTTACTTGTTTGGTAATTCTAAAAAGAAGACATGCTTCATTACTTTGTCGCCGTTTTACGTTTTAAGAGATTATTTACCAAGTTGCATTTACGTTTTGGCATTTTCAGAACTCGTATGTACTTAGTTCGTATAGTTACTTAACCTAGAAAACTACGAAAACTGTTACACTCATTCGTTTTATATTTTCTTTCCATCAACGTTGACGTTTCACTTTTACATATTTATTGCAGCTCGCTAATTCGTCAAGCTTCATATCTTGCAATCGTCAAGGTCTTGAACTTAATGAAATACTCGTATGTTTCAAAGGGGCAAAGAAATTAATCATTTTCGTGGTTCGTAATTCGTATTGATTAGATGCACAGATTTGCGTTTATGCATCAAGTACATTTTCTCTCTGTTTACTATAATTTCTCGTTCACAGGGATTTGTATGTTTATGAACTATTCATTACTTAAGCACTTATTTCCTTTCAACCATCTGTCATCGTATTTCATTTATTTGCGCGATACGATTTTTAATCGAATTTTTTATCATTTTTGTTGCCCATTACGATTATTATAAAAGAAATATTTACGTTCGCGAGTTACGATCATGTTCAATTATATTTTTACGGCGTTCGGTTTATTGTGGTTTTTAGTGTTTTATTTCATTTGTATCATAACATTTTCGATTCGAGGTAACTTTGCCAAATGTTCGGAATTAAATTGTTTTCGTCTGATTGAATATGTTGCGGTAATTCGAAATTTGTAATCTTTATAATGTATAAAATGTCTTGAAGCAATCAAGTCACTATTTATGTCATAAGATTTAATAAAAGCGCAGGTTTGATACTTTAAATCTATCAATTTACAAAAGTCGAAATCTGATACATTTCTACGTTTATCTATGCATCACTTGAGCAATAAACAGTCAATTTATATTTAAAAAATAATGTCAATTTTTAAACAAAATCAAATTAGGGAACAGTAAAATAAATACAACCTATTTACATTCGCAGAAAAAATAAAGCACCAAAATTAAACATTGTTGTGGTAGGACAGTTTTATTTGGCTAAACAAACACGCCTTTCTTCGTTTGTGGGTATTGAAAGTGGCATCGAATTAAAATTTTAGTGTAACTACGTTTAATAAATTGGTAAAGTTTTTTGAAGTTTTTATACCAAATTTGTTCTCTTCCACGTAGTAAAAAATATTAAATGTTTATAATTATATTCATCAAATTTACAAATATTTTGGGATGAAATCTCTCCTCGTTTAAGTAATAATTCCATATTAGCGTGGCATTTACGAGTAATAAATTAGTAAGTAGGTAATCAGGTTTTAATTTGAAAATTAGAGGAACAATTAACTATTAGATTATATTGTGTACATTGGATAAGTATGCAATGGAATTTCATGTCTTTGAAATTAAACTGCTTACAATGTTTTCAGAATACTTATACCTAAAGTAATTTTTAAATATACGGTATTAAAAAATTTGTATTTTTCATTTTGAACCATTAACCCCTAACTTTTTGTTTTCAGCCTGGCAAACTTGATAAAACGTACAGATAGTTGCCTAATCCACGAGTCAAGTTTGAAAGTGGAAATATTTCAGTAGTAAACAATTTTTACATTTCGGTTTCAGCGATCTTAATTTTTCACTTAATATAGAATGTACTGATATATAGGTAGTTAGGTACCTACTCAATTTCAGAATATCGGTAAATGAAGCGAGAAATAACGTTGATAAATATCTTGTTTTAATTACATATAAATAAATTTTCATGAATTGTACATATGTAATGTGCACCTTTATAAGTACTAAATACTAATCATTTTAATTATTTCTGTTTACTTTCTTCTGAAGATAGAACCAATAACTGACCCTATAGAAGATATAAGTCCTCCAGCACCACGGGTAATAGAACCCAAAATCAATTTGAAAACTGTATAAATAAAAATCCCATAAAATCGGATATCTCACGTTAAATTGTAATCCTACAAAATGATCAAATTTCGAAGCATCGATACTCACTCAAATTAGTAATTTCGATTGGTGCACAAAAGCAAGAATGAAAAGTGTCGTTATTCAGATTAACACACATCCAATTATCATCTCCAATCATCACATTGGACAAATCGTTGTGATTTTTTGTCAATGACGTGAAGTTAAAATTGGTGGAATTTGTAGTTGGAAATGTCAAAGTGAAGCTATTCTCCAATGATGCCTTTGCGCATGCAAAAATTAGCAACATGAAGAAAACTACGAAAATACGTTCGTTCATATTTAAAATATTAAATATGCCAGAAAAATAACACTTCTGAAAATTTAACCAATTTGTGAAAAACTTCGATGACTACAAGTATTATTGAAAACTACACACGTATGAAAAGTATTTTTCACTGTTTAGAGATAAAAGTAGATATCACGAAGAAATTACGCTTTTCCCAACTTTCAAATTTATCTTTGTCGATACCAAACACAAAATGTGACGTTCGAAGGAACTTCAACAGTTCTATTTTGTATCGTTCGTGTAAAGTGACGAGTATGAAAAAGCTTGAAATTCATCAATAGTAAACTTACACTGTTGTCTTTTAGTACGAGTAGTTCTTTTTTCACATTTAATTAAAAAATTTTGGTGGAATTTATCGAATATAATCACAATAATTTGAGATATTCTCTTTTGAGAAATATTATAAGACGACTGAAAAACACTATTTGAGGTTCAAGAGAAATCAAAATTTCAAAACCTTGACTTTCATGGAGGTTATAAAATGATTTCAGAAATCAAAAACACGAATAAGATAATTTTAATAACAAATTCTCGAGTAAAAATTCACATACAAGCAAATTGTACATGTAAAACGGAACTATAAATGAAATACAAGTCGTTCATAAACAAAACATATTTGAAACAAAAGTCATTTTTAAACAAACAAAACAAAACACTTGGAATAAAGTAGAAAAGAGACTAGACCAATATTAAACATTTTAAAATTTCTTGGTCTTAATTGATATTTCATATCTCCTCCAATAAACTTAACAAATTAATACAAAAACGGTGCAACGGAAGACCAGTAACGTTATAATAATCTCCATCAATTTTTTCAATCAGACTGCCACCACGATCTTGGATACCGTAAGCACCTGCTTTATCCCTATATGAAAATTGGAAATTTGATAAATTATAATTTAAAAACATTAAATTTGTTCTTACTTTCGTACAAAACGTCGCCGATTACAATGAGCACACAAAAAAAAATTTTTTCACTCAGGATGTCTAAATTAAAATTGCTAATTTACCAATTCATACATTTATGATTCGTTCAACTCAACGATATTCAACATTACGTCGTATTTGCAATTTTCTAACAATACATTCTAAGTGAAAAGTGATATTGCATACTTACAGCGGATCGCCTGTTTCAACATACGCCTTGATGGTATCCAAGCTCAAAGGAGCCATACTAACTTTGGTACTTTCAACAAATTTTTTCGCATTATTCAACGATCTAATTACGACCGCTGTATGAACCGTATGCGTTTTCCCGCTCAACCTGAACATTGACAAAAGAAATTAACAAAATATTAATTTCGCTGCATTTCTGATGATCTTACATCTTTAGATATTCCACAGCTTGATTTTTATCAGCCGGTTTCCCAAGTAGTTGATTATTTAGTTCTACAATGGTATCGGCTCCGATTATCAAATCGGTAGCCTTATCGGACTTTTGCAAAGTGTCATAAACATCTGCAACTTTATGTTCGGCCAAATCCAAAACGTAATCTTTCTTACTACTGTACTGAGATTCAGATAAACTGCTTTCATCAAATTTTGATGGTATTACTTCGAAATTGAGACCCTACAGAAGAGAAAAATCCGTGATACAAAAATATTAAGAAATACGATCAATATTAAGCTATGATAATCTGTACTAACTATGTTCTTCAAAACTTCCTTTCTTCTGGGAGAACCGCTAGCGAGTATAATTTTCTTTTTATGCAAGACGGAGTATAATACCGGTTCTAACATTGTTGATTAGAATTATAATTGATAAGAGCGAGTGAGATGGTTGAGAGGAATTATAAATTCGATAAAATAATTAGAATTCAAAAATGTGCACATAAATTAGAAAATAGACTAGTAGTTTCTTCAATTGATCACCCACTATAAGTCACTTGAGTGAAAAAAATTTCGAAAAGAAATTAGTTGTTGAGCTTTGAATCATTACCTCATCTTCATATACGCCTCACCTGGTTGGATGCCGAAAACTAATAAACCTGATGAATCAGAAATTAAAAATTAATAAAAATTAAAAAATGTAACTCAAGTATAATTCCATAAAATAAAACAATTACCTCAATAGTTACTTATTTATGAACATAATTCATTACAAATTTTAATTTTGAATTAGAAATTCGAAAACCGAAAAGATAAAAACACCCGAGAGCCGAGAAACGTCGTGAACTACTAGGAGAATGAAGGGTGAAGGGAAACGGAGTGGTGGGAAAAGTGTGGCGTTGTAAAGTTATGATGGTTCAAAATGGCGACAGCAATATAAAGGAAGCATTTCATTATTGCGAATTCTTAAAAAAATTTTATTTGTTTATTTTTATTTCGACGTTTCTTCGATGCGATTCCATTTCGAAGGTTGTAGAAAACTGAATGAATCTAGCTAAGGTGATAATTGCAATTTGCAGTGACGTGCATCGTATTCTGTTAAAATTTTTGTATAAAAATAATTAAGAATTGTTACTGTCGCACGTATTCCGTATTCGTTTGATTTTGTGTGATTTAAATTTCAGTATGCCCAGCATTAAATTACAGAGTTGCGATAGTGAAATATTCACCATCGATTTTGAAGTTGCAAAATGTTCGGCTACCATCAAAACAATGGTGGAAGATTTAGGTCTTGAAGAAGGCGATGAAGAAATAGTCCCGTTGCCAAATGTGAATTCTGCAATCTTACGTAAAGTTATTCAATGGGCTACCTATCATAAAGATGACCCTCCTCTACCAGAGGATGAAGAGAACAAAGAAAAGCGAACAGACGATATATCTAGTTGGGATTCCGATTTCCTGAAAGTAGATCAAGGTACACTGTTTGAATTGATTTTGGCCGCAAATTATTTGGATATCAAAGGATTACTTGATGTAACTTGCAAAACCGTAGCAAACATGATCAAAGGTAAAACTCCGGAAGAAATTCGGAAAACGTTCAATATCAAAAACGATTTCAATCAAGCTGAAGAAGAACAAGTTCGAAAAGAAAACGAGTGGTGTGAAGATAAATAATTTGTGTACATTTTCGTATAATTTTTAAGTCTCTAATTTTTTATATTATTAAAACTTGCTTTTACGCGGTACTGATCGCCTTCTTTGATTTTTCCTACCATAATGATTTCAAAGATTTTACGCAACGAATTTCATTTATGTTAAATGACAGGATTTCATGTAATTTGTGGCTAGTGCTCTTATAATAAAATAACTATTTCGTTTTGAACATTCGTTGCAATTCATTTATTCTGCATTTCATGATTTCATTTACATGTATTTGTTCTAATGGTTAATTGAAATGAATAGTTAAGCAATTAGGCATTAAGCATAATATTATGAAACCTGTATTTAATTGCCGTGAAAATGTGTTTTGGAGTCAACCTCTAGAAATTTACGTTGTCAAGTACTTTTTTTCACCTTGCTGTAGGTATTGAACGTTGTCAATCTTATCGGTATTATGAACTTAACGTGAAAAAATTCACATAGTAAGAGATGTTATTTCCATTAAAAAGTTAATCCTCATTTTAAAGCGTAATTTTTTTAGTCTCATCAAAATGAGCTCGTCGGTAAATCTCAAGCTGCATCAACTTTCGATGTCATTCGCAAAACAAAATCGACTTTCGAATCAAAAAACGATGTAATTAATAAATTTTATCATTTATTTATTAAAAAATTACAATTTAATATTAACATTATTGTGGGCGTCCTCTTCCATAACCACCTCTCTGAAATTTAAATAAAATGGATCAATTTATTGCATCACACATACAAATACTCTAAATCAAATGAAATACTAACGAATTCCAAATTAGCAGCTCCTGGACCAACGTCTGTTCTCTTATCAGCGCTAGAACCACCAGGGCCAGCAAAACGACGATATCCAGCTCGGTCTTCAGCGGATCTACCGGCTTCGGGTCTGGCAGCTGGTGTTTTGGGACGAGCAGTTTCGGGACGTTGTTGTCTTTTCAATGTAGATGGTACAATCTATGCAGGAATGAGATGAAATTATTTGTTTTGTCGTTAAAACAATCAATTCAAGTATAAATACTCACTTCAGAAGGTAAATGTAAGAAATCTCTCAAATAACGGATACCATCATTAGTTAAATACCAGTAATAATGTCTCCAAGCGAATTGTTCATTAACATAGCCCCTAGATTTCAAACTCTACAACATAACATGGCACAATTTAGCAAACGAGCTGATGAAAATTTGAAAATGAAATGCAAGTTTAAAAAGACATACCTGCATAGCTTTGATAACGTGTAAATTTTGAATGGTATCTAACTCCGGATGTTTCGGTGCATGAAAATCTTTTTTAGCGACCATCACACCTTCTTTGAAGAGATGTTCGTAAATAGCCATACGTTCTTTCTTAGGCATCAACATTCTGTAACAATAATAGAATACTTTATGGTTACTGATCATTACGATATTGAGTCAGTGAGAATAAAGCCAGTGCAATCGAAAAAATTAGGATCTAATAGGATCTAATTGATGTCGGCATCATATCCCAAAAACTGGACTTCAATCGAAACCGGCAGAACGGAATCATTTCTAGAGATGCCTTCAAACATATGAGAATTTCAAGGTGATTACGATGAAAAGTCCTCAAAATGACGGAAATTGAGTAAACTAAATAAAAACGCGGATTTCCGACATTGATTTCATATTTGTGTTTCCATACATACAGAGAAATACTTTACACGTGGAATACAGCACTTTGTAAACTTCCCAAATACTTTATGATCATCAAGTGCTAAATATAAAATATTTCACAAAACTCACTTGAATGGTTGTAGTCCAGGAAAATGGGGTTATATTTTACAAAATCTTGAAATAAAATTTATCTTATTAAAGTAAAACCTAATTATTTTCCCACATTTAATCACATGAAAGAGGAGAGTTTCGATTAAAAAACGAAAAGGAATTTTAATTTCGCAGTTGAGATTGTTACATGGAAATTTCAACGTGTAGCATCAGTGTTGCCTATGTGAACAATTTCAATCTCTTTCTCTTTTTCATTTAAAATCAGTAAAATTTTTATTTATCGATAATTCATCTTCATTTCTCTGTTTTCTCTCAAATCTTTCTTATTAAATGAATTTTCATAGAACGTTCACCGGAATTCTTAGTCATTTTCGAAGTAAATGAAATCAATACGAATATTTAACTTTCAGTTATCGCTTTTCGAATACCGAAAATCATTGCAACATTGTTTGAACCTCACAGTTATCCAATCAAATCGTACAATTAGATTCCGAACATGGTGTAAACCAATCGAATAACGTAAATTTGAAGAAATGATTTTCTCTTTTTTTGTTTTGTATTGAATGAAAATCATCATCATCTTATGGTGATATTACACATACACGCATTAACGCATCTTCATGACCTAGACCAGTTTAAATTTACCTTGTGGGTACTTGTTTTCATGACTTGTTTTCGTACTACAGGATTGTTTTTTATGGTTAACAATGAAAAAAGCCAGTTTTGTTGAAGTTCGTTCAAAAATTATGTATTAATTTTCTTAAAATGAACGTTGATCGTGATTTTTGAAAAAGTATTTTGTTTTCAATTTTCGAAGTAATTTTCCATTTATTATGCAATCACTAAATTTTATTTTACAAATAATTGCTCGATTTAGTTCTTTCGGAATTTTAATTTGTATGGTGATCACAGTGATAAAATTTACTCATTTTCCAGATTTAGGTAAGTAACTGAAGTGCATAAATTTTTATTGAAACATCAATTTTTCACGATTTATCAATTTTTTTCATTATGATAGAATCTTGAAAAATCACTGATTGGGAAAATTAGGCAATGCTATAATTTTCTTATACCGATAAAACGTGCTTTTTTTACTTCATTTTTAATTTTTTTTTCAATTCTATATATTTTTTCAATTTGCGGAAAGCTATTAGTTACGCGCATGCGATAATACCTTTTATCGAATTTTATTTTCATAATTTAAAAAAAATTTGAAGCGACTTTTAATAAGCTTTTTATGTGAATTTTTTCAAAAATCTTCCAACAGACGTGAGTAGGTATTAGATAATAGGTAGGTAGCTATATTCAAATTCGAAAAGGTAGACCTATTCTTACGGGTATGCTTAAAATTCTGAATCCATAAATTTAATTTTCTTGCCTCATCCATGGTAATTTGGATTATTATAGAGTATTCAAACGAGGAAGCCTAATATTTACTTTCTATAGCACCTGTACCTATCAATGAGTACCTTTGTAAGACTTTTTCAACGATGAAAATTCATATTTTATTGTTCATCGTATAAGCAAACGCTTTCACCATTTATTTTATCACACTTTGAATGATTTTTTCGTTTCATTTAGTTCGCGGCAGTTGTACCTTTCTCTTCGATAAATTGATGTATTGATGATGTATTTTTCTAAGAGTACAAATGATCGTTTATTCCACCACAAGTTTTCTTTTTAATTTGAATGCACATTGCGATTATTGTACATACTTTTGGTCCATTGTATTGATTATTTCGTAATTCCTAACGAAACCGTTAAATAAAAAGCGAATGCGCTGCGGTATGATGAAAAAGTATTTTATGAGCGCTCACATGTATTTACCCAGTTCGAATACGAGCATAATAACTGTTACTTCTTTTAAAAGCAATGTTTACAACTGCGTAATGAAATATCACGTTTCAGAATGGCAAGCAGATAGATGACTTAATACTTACGTTGGTTTTGTGTTAATTTGGCTTGAATTCCTGTAATATGTGATAATATATGTATGCTCAATTATTCCATCATTTATATTCATTGAGATTAATTCGTCAATTTTCGTGGCTATGATCGCGAAACGTTCAATTTCATAGCAAACATTTTAATACCGATAATTATATAATTTGATACGTGTTCATTATTGTTTCAATGACAATGAAAACAAATTCACAAATTCACATCTACTTGTACCTACTTACCCAATTCTTTCAGTTTAGAAAAAGAGAATGCTTAACAGATAAAAAAATAATTATATTTTAAAAATTAGAATTAACAACACTATAATTTTTCGAAACGTTACGTGAATTTCAGCGCATGATATTTTATGGCACAGTTTATGCAATTTTATTAACACGTATATTAGGTAATTTTTTCAGAAAATTCTGCTATTCGTATTAAAAAAATTCAAAAAAATTGAAATTCGTATCCATCGTTGAAAAAAACACTCTTCATATGTAGGTCTATATCGCAAAAGAACAACTAATGTTTCAAAGCGTATCTTGATTACGAAACACCACCATTCTACTATTGGTCACTAGTGAAAATATTACATAGTACCTAGGTCTCTAATACCGGAAGGAAAGACGATAGAAAGCATCTATCGATGATGAAACAGTATTGTTGTATGCATGTCGTAATCAACATCAAGTCTCAGTGATTTGATTATTTATTTATTCAATGCACCAAAAATCATAATAGCAATGGTATATTTTTTTTACAATGAAAAGCGAACATTTACTTTCGTATCAGTTCAGAGTTGCATTTTATTCAGTGAAGTAATCGTAGGTGAAATCGTGTAGTTTGGTTAAGTCGATATGAATTAATAAAGTTATGAATACTAAAAGTGATCTTCCTTTAAGGGTTGAATCAGGTGCGGGTAAAAGTTTCATAGTGTTCGCGTTTTTTTCATTTCTCGGATTCTCGTTGTGGTTTACTCCCCTACCGAGTAAGTCTTATAATTTTTTGGTGAATCTAAATCTGAATCATACATGAATAAAATTATCAAATTAGTTTGTTCGTTCTAAATTAATTAAGTGCTTAATTCTGTACGTCAGGTAAATTTTGCTTTAATTTTATGAAGCTTGTATTTACTTTATTTTTTAAAATATTCCCAATTTAAAAGTTTTCATTTCAATTTATTTTCACGATAAATTATATTAGATGCTCCAGAAATATCTTGCGATAGACCATGCCACGAATTGGAATGGCCGAGAATTTGCAGATTGAAATTCACCTTAGAATCTCATTTAATACCCGATAGGTACGAATTCGAAAGTAATTTCTTTTCGTGGTACGAAACTCCAAATTAAATATCCGTTATTTGTAGAAACTGCAGCACATTTTCTGGTCAATGTTCCAAAGAAGAATTGCGATACAAGGAAGGTAATAAATTATTAACAGTGAATCGACAAATACCAGGTCCAAAAATTCACGTAAGATTGATTTTACGAATACCTACTTATCTATTTAAAAATCATGAATTGACAAAATCAACTCGTTTTTGAAAATATTTTGAAGGTTTGCGTTCACGATATATTACTAGTAGATGTCGTTAATCGATTGCCGGATACCAGCGTTTCGATTCATTGGAGAGGTCAAGTTCACCGCAATGATCCCTTGATGGACGGCGTACCTATGATTAGTCAATGCCCTATTCCAACTTATACTACGTTTCAATATAAATTTCGAGCATCAGACCCGGGAACACATGTTTGGCATTTGCATAATAAAGATACCGGTTAGTATGTCTGCTATTACTTGTTGAGATACCGAAGAACGTGTCTGCGCATGAGGCATGAATATTCATTAGTTCATTTAAATTTTGTCTGTAGACGCAAATTGAATGCGTGAATTGATCATTTATTGAGCTAAATAAAAATATCGTAAAATTTTTCATGAGTTGCGAATTTCCAAGAAATTTATCGAGAATTTATTCATACGATGAATTGCTTCCTTTACGCTTTCTAAAAATTTTCCCACGCATGTGAATGATCAGTGCATTTGGCTACACTGATTTTGACGTAAAATCTGAATATTCGCATCTTCCAAATTGATAAAAATGGCGAAAAGTAAAATTAAATCAAATGAAACGAAAATCGATAGGAAATTTGATAAAAAGAAATAATCTTGTTTCGGTAGATAAAGTTGTTCCGCATTTGACAAGTAATGTCTTTTGAATCCGATTATCAATTAATATTTTATAGTGATTTTGAATTCATATGAAAAATTCCTTTTCATGTTAACAAAATGCATTATTATAATGAGTAATTGTCTATATTACAGGATTTGCCGCTTTGAATAACATTTATGGTTTGATTGTTGTACGTGAAGCCAATAAAGTAGAACCACATAGTGGAATTGTAGATTACGATGAATCAAATCATACGATAATACTGAGAACTACAGAGAACTATCCTCAATCAACAATTCTTATAAACGGAAGATACGAAAATACAAAAGTAATTTTTTGCTTTCGCACGATGAAAACTTGCGAAACTCTTTAATTCACGTATTAAGATAATTAATCAACTTTGAAGCAATAACCTTCGTAGAGAGAAACATCAAAATGATGGATGAAGAATATGATCCACAGATTAAAACCTTGTACCTATTTCGTTTTCATTGCGAGTTTATTTTGGTTGAAATTAGATATATCGAGTTGTATATAAATTGATAAATCTAAAGCTAATCAGTAAAACAATCTCGATGACGTATTCGTAACCACTAAAATTCAGAATTTCACTATTTTTGGCGTTTCATTTTTACAGAACAATAATTCGATTTCATTCCGAGTGCTGCAAAACAAAAGATATCGTTTTCGATTAGCTCATGGAGGAGGGGATGTAAAATGTCCTGTTGCTTGCACCATCGAGGATCATGAACTACTAGTGGTTGCTTTAGATGGTAATGCAATCAGAGCCATTAATTCATCACAAATAATTTTAGTTCCTGGTAAATATTTTTCACATTGTGGAACTGGATGATAATTTACTTTAAATTGATTTACGTTTTCAAACAATGTTTCTTTCCAACAGGAGAAAGAATTGATTTCGTATTATGGACGAAAAAGGACATAAAATCGTACGAAATTCGATTCAATTTCATTGACTGCGACGTAAGTTCTTCATCGTACGCGTCACTGAATTATATCAACAGTGAGAAAAAACTTTCAAAAATTAGCGATAAAAAGGAATTTCCTTATAAACCGGTAAATATTTCAAAAAATAACACAAGTGAATTTGAAATCATCTTTCTTATTGATAAATATATCTCTTCAATTTTTTAATCAGATCTTTTCCACCGTTTTCGACGATCAATGCGGTAAAACTACCGCATGTTTAGAAAACGTCACACCTATTGATGAAGCGAATGAAATTTTAAATCGTGTTGATGCAGCTTATTATCTATTTTATAACTATCAAGAATTTCAAATAGACGGTGTACAAGGTAAAATTGAAATTTAATTTTGAGTAGTTTAAAAAATGTAGGTAATATTATTCTTATATTTAACATTTTTCAGGTACTTTTAAGACGGCGAGTGTAAATAATATAAGCTTCACTTATCCACCATCTCCTCTGATAAGTCAAATCGGTGATGTTCCTAGTGAAATTATTTGTAACAGGGATAATCTTCCAAGTAACTGTGATAAAAATAATAACAGTGTTTGCCAGTGCACTCACGTAATTGATATAACCGTAGGATCTGTGGTGGAATTAATTATTGCTCATCAAGGTACGTTTTATTTTAATATTATTCCGGTAATTATGCGCCAAAATTGTATAATTCATTTTACGTGTTTTCTTTAAGAAAAACACCCAAAGCGTAGTCATATATTTCATTTACACGGTCACAAATTCTACGTACTCGGTCGGCGGAAATTTGACAATTTTCTAACACCGGATGAATTCAAAGAAGCGGATGTTTCGGGTAAATTGATCAATCGAGAAATTGAAAATGCAATAAAAAAAGATACTTTAACAATACCAGCCGGAGGAGTAGCGGTGATAAGATTTTTAGCCGACAATCCAGGTGAGTAATTTGAATATTTTAATGAGATGAATTTAATGCTACAAAAATAATCGTCAATTTCAGGCTACTGGTTACTGGAAGAGGAAAGTGGATCGCATGGTATGGAAGTAGTGTTTAATGTGATAGGATCTCAACATAACGTACCGGAATCATTTCCTCGTTGCGGAAATTGGATAGGCCCTAAATATTTTTTCGCTTAATGGAGCACCCTGCGTTTACCATTATGTTTACCTAAGGAATGTTTCAATTGTGATAAAAAAATTTATGAAATGGAAGTTTCCACAAATTAAGTTTTCTGTGTAACTATTTTTAAACTTGATAAGTTTGAGGCATTGAATTTGTTGATAATGGTGTATTGTGTAGTTTTTTAATTTTAATATTTTTAAAAAATCGAGCACGAGAAATGTTCCTGCGTAATTCATGAATGTTGAAGTACAGATACGAGTACGTTTTGTAATTTAATTCGATGCTTGTTTTTATTATGATTATAAGACTGCTGTTATTTACTTTTTAAATAAATTTTGTTTTATATTTTGTTACGATACTAATGTTGTTGGTGTGTAGTGTACTTGACGCAGTCTAAATGAAGATAATGAATCGCGTTCTGCTAAAATAAACATCCATGATAACAAAACAAATATTTATTGTAATATGGTTCCATGTTATATACCGTTTATTGAATTTCTTCTCTTTGCGATTTCAACATCGTGTAGTAGCTGAAGACCACCAAAAATGAATACAAAACTGCGGCTGTAACAAAATTACAAATATTGACTAACAACGTTTTCAATGAATTACTCACGTTACGATTCGTACAGCAAAAACATTTAACCCGAATGATGAAAACTTACCAATAGAAAACAACAAAAACACAAGAAGTAATGAATTCCCAGCATTGTTAAAAAATTCTCCAACTTCATCGATGAAATTACCCCCTAAAACAACCACGCCAACGACTTCCACAACCAGAAAAGGCAATAAAAATGCGGCTCTTGTCTATAAAAAAAATACATCCATAATAATCAAGTATTTACAAAAATATATTCTCGATGCATTAGTGAGAATTAAAAAAAATGCAGATTATTTCTCCATTTCACCGCCATCAAGTTCTACAACTACGTAGTTCCAGACGAAAATAATTTTAAAAACATGGAAAATCAAAAAAAAAATGTTAGGTAGCATTGCAAAGAGTATTATCTCGCGAGAAATATTTTTTTACCTGAATGAAGAAGGAAAAGATTGTAATGAATTTATTCAGACCTATGCGCTTTGTAGCGATAAAATAAGAAAAAAACTACCAGAGTTAAAAAAAATACATTCGCGATATTGTTAGACGTAAATTGGTATGCATTTCAATTGAAAGCTTCATCATGTTATCGATGCACAAATAAAACGCCGTTATTATTTGATTTTTTTTACAATCTCTATTTCTTGTACTTTCAAGATGTGCACTTGAATTAATTTATTAAAGCTTTCATTTGTCAGTCTGGTACTACGAGTGAAATTCGTTGTAATTGGTAGGCAAATAAGAATATCCACGAACAAGTGTCGACTCCTACTTTTTTCAAGTGAAGGATTTTTTTTCTACAACGATATTCATTTAAATAATTCATTTTTTCGTTTAAATATAAAAAATGTATTTTTGTTGGAAAAACTTGCTCGTATTTTCAAAGAGCTTGACAATAGGGGGTAAGGAGAAGGGGTAATAGAGATTGAATAAGACTGAAATATCAGTGATAACTGATAACTGATAAGATTAAGAAAAATGTTGTTAGGTGTGATGCAAGTTCGTGTCTCGTGTTCGATGTGTAGTTATGTGCTTTTAATAAATTGATAAAGTTTAATGTCGTGAATTTCATTCACAAAAAGGATACGATTCAAGGTAAGACCAGATTTGAATGTTACAGCATGTCATCATTCAGTTTGTATTTCATTTAGGATGTATTTCTTAAATTTTTATCAATAATCTGTGAAATTTTTAGCATATCATTTTCCAATACGAATACCAAATAAGTAAAAGTATTCGCTTCCGCAGTGTTTTTAGTGCTTTCATCATCAGAATACTTCATTGTATTCTGTTGATTATTCACGTTTATTACACTGGGTCTTCTTGTTCTTAGCTAATTGATAACTAATGTTATTTTTAATTGCAAGTTGGCAACGTTTGTTTACGTAATGTCATGTATGGTAATCAGTGTTGCCAACCAAAAATATTACACGATAACTCTATAAAGGGGAGTAAGATCAATTTTAGACACCCGTAAAATTATAATGATTTATTCAATAAGATGTAATAGAAATACTCGAATGCATCTTCATTACTATTTCAGAATAAATTATCATAACTCATAATATTCTAATTAAATACGTCCAATTCTGATATGTATTGGTGCCAGTTTTGACATGTAACATCAAAATATTGTCAAGAAGAGAATTTTCAAAATTTTTTGAAAACAACTACTCCGATTTTAAAAAATGGAAAAAATTGATGATGAATTTCACGATGTTACAAAATTGTGCAATTTTCGTCGTTTTTTAGTGTTTCTAGACACAACTCGAATCTTTCGCCCGTGAAACAGACACCGATACAAATGAATTATGAACTACTGAACCGAATATGAGATAAAAAATGAGCTAAAATTGTCGTAAAACTTACTCGATAAGTACCATATAAAGCCAAAGGTGTTGCAAGGAATGTCAAAATGGATACTACCATATTTATAATGTATTGTATATCTAAATCAGCTGCCATAAAAAGAAAGAAAAGCGTTATAAAAATTTGTTGCATTTGATACCAAATTGTGTAAAAATTTAAAAACGAAAAGAAGCTCGTTTTTGTGAAAAACTTGGCAATTATTCAGTCGTAACATCTAAGATAAGTCAAAAATTTGGAAGTTCATTACAAATTCCAAGAATATTATTTTCATCTTCAAGAGATCTTACAAAGTCATAATATAGGTAGAGGTACCTACTTTCTGTTGGCTTTCCTTCAGTGGCTGCGGTTACAATTACCAGACCAAAAAAAGTCACAACCTGTGAAAAAAATTAATTCGATGTAAAGATTATTTCTTTTTCCTTGAGAATTTTTATATTTTCAACTCACCAAAGTGGCCGCTAGTATTATATACGTTCCAGTTTTTAAATTCAAGCCACACACAAATTCTTGTAAACGAGGTATCGTAGTCATCTGGAAAATAAGTGGATTAAAACCTCATACAATGAATTAAGTGCAACAGCTGTTTCAAAATTTTTTCTATAAATTTAACATCTCCTCGATGAAATTCATTTCTTCGATTGTAAATTGATAAAATAAATTTGTACGTAATTGAAGATTACCAAACGACAAATTACTAGGTAAACATCGAGTACAAGTTCAAGATGGGAATAAATTACGTTTTCGATACGAGTAAGAACAATTTAGTTAGCTTTCCAAATGAATAATGACTCCGAAGACCAATCCTGACAAATAACCAATCTTGAAGTAATTTCGACAAGAATCACAACACATCGCTTATTTGTTAAATTAACCCAAAAAAATTTTCGGTAAACAAAACTCAAGATATTTTTTCAGGTTCTACTCAAATATGAAAGAAGCATTACTTACTTTAGATGATTTTAAATATAAAACTCGACGCACGCAGAAGAACGAAAAATAAAAATGTATCTTGTTTAAGCTAAATCCGCGTAATAATCATGTCGCGACTTGCAGACTCCAAAAGGGACCGTTTTGTAACTATAATAAATAGAATTGAAAAGCGCAGAATCTCAGCATTTTGTTATTTTCTCCCTTTCAAACATTTGAACTATTTTCGGGACAGCTATTATTTGTTAACAGTAGCTCATTTTACACTCTTTCCGCACTATGATATTATAAGTTCATCAGTGTACAAAAATTCCCCGTTACAAACGAAATCGTGTTATTCCCTTAAAAAAGAACTTCAATGTCCAAGTAACTTTTTTAGCGTGTAAACTTTCCTCAAGCTTTATTTTTAAATCTACCTTCAGACGTTTCTCGTAAGTTTGATTTTGATCAAAAGAATTCCTGTGTTTCACTCAAGTGAAATTGTTCGAGTTAATTTTACGAAAGAAAAATGTAAAATTATAGACATTCATGAAAAGATGACAATTTTCCGACCCTCGCGCGTTTCTTTTTAAAAAACAAATGGAAAATATCGCTTTGAGTTTATGAACAAAAGATTCTCCGAAATCAAAAAAACTTTTAGAGATTAAACATGTACGAAGTTTTGCCTATTGTACATTTTCAAGGGGAATTTCGCATGCGGGCGTTTGTAGAATAAATACGCGATATAACCTGACGTTTTTTATTTTTTACAAAAATTTATTCTTACGAGCAATAAATAAACCGAATATGTAAAACTTAAATTTATTTTTGTTATGCACTGTACAAAAAAAAATATAAAAAATAAAAAAATATGATGATACAAAAAAATCACACGTATAAAAATACAAAAATATACAAATTAACCATTTATCAATAAAATTTAGTTCAATCGATTTAAAACTTTTAATGTATAAGTTAAATACACAAACAGTCAAACTAGGATAATTTTTCCATTATTGGGATACGTATTCTCCGTCAATAAAATAACATACAAATTAAAATTAAATTTGGTATTTAACATTTCGAGAAGAGTTAAGATGGTGTATTTTTTTTTTCATTTATGAGTATTTTTGTATTGTATTAATTATGAAATGCTCGCTAATTTATGCGATATTTTGAAAACAATTTTTCATTGCGATTGGACGATACGAAAAAATGAAATAGAAGCCCATCTTGAATCTGAACAAAAAAATTGTTTAAATTATGAAAAAAAAACGTGTTTACTATTGCGAATTGATATCAGTGATTTTAGGTACTTCTCAAAATGCAATATTAGTAAATATAAATTTTATAGTTTTTCTATAAAATTAATTCTAATGATATTGACTAAATATAAATATATTTAAATAAATGGCCAATATATGATCACCTAAAATAATTTGTTTTACACACACAAAAATAATAAATTTAATTGGTACAATATAACGTAAACAAGTTAAAATGAATTTTTGACATTTAATTGCATGGTAGATGAGAATTAAATCTGAATATTCGTTCAAAGTTCATTGAATTTTTTTTAGCAAGAAAAATTTCAATATTGCGATAATACGTATTCTAATGCGTTGAAACCTGAGAAAAATTATCTTGAACCTAATAACTTCACGTCGACAATTCGTTACATTTGTTTAAAAAAATTTCAATACCAAAAAATCTTTTTGAATGAAATCGCGCTATTTAATTCTTTTAACTTCACGCGCTCATTTTCAATCTCAAAAGATGCAGTAACTAAAACGTAGTAAAGTATAGCTCATTATGGCAACAAATATTTTCAGATTTGACGTATATGTTTACCTCATTAAATAAAATATATTTACAGCCGAATCCTTAATAAAACGAAAAATATATCTACAAATAACTAGAATAAAAACATTAATTTCTCCGCGGTTTTCTTTTTCAATTACGATATTGTTTTCTCATCACATGCAAAGAAATCATTAATAGGTAACATTATTAACGAATTTTTCCATCGGTGATAACACTCGAAAATTGTAACTTGCGAAATTCGTTTCAATAATTTAATCTCTTAGTCGATATTTCGTTAATGTAAACTAATAGGAGGTAAAAAGTCCCCACATCGTGGGAAATTTTCTGGCACAGGAGGAAGATCTGCTTGTGTTCCAACATGCAGTACTAGATTCATACCAATGACTATGTGGAATAAGAAATGACAATGGAAAAGCCAGTAACCTGCAAAAAGTCATTTGTTAGTAATAAAAGTTCGTATAAATTTCAACGTAAAAACGTTTTTTTAATTGAATTTAAGCAAATTTTGTTATCATGACATGAAAATATCAAGATTATCACTCATGAGCGTGACATGTCGTCGTGACAACGGACTCATGATCATGATATGTCACCGTAACAAAGACCTGTCCTCGACATGTTATCATGACATAAAAATATTAAGGTTGTCACTCGTGAGCATGGCATGTCGTCGTGACAACGGACTCATGATCATGATATGCCACCGTAACAAAGACCTGTTCTCTATGACGTTTTATCATGACATAAAAATATTAAAGTTATCACTCATGAGCATGACATGCCGCCATGACAACGCTTACCATGACAACCGCGTGACACTTTTTTGTGGCGCCTTTTGATCCTGTGTATCATAGCCAAGGCATAGAAATGTCAAAAACAGATTTTAGAGAGTTACAATCCTCAAAGAGGACTTTCGAACATGGCGTTTATCCCACAATGAAATATGTCGTATAAAGTATTGAAACGCCATGTCTTTCGTTTTGCAAGCTCAAACTCTAGATTGACTGGATTACAAGGTGTAAAGGTCTCGGTGTTTGTCAATTACAAATCAAAATAGCCGAAAGGTATCCAAGGAGGATGTGATAAGAAATATCGTTTGGCGTGTTGCGAACTCGTGTTCGATGTTGTCGACTTTTAATTATCTACGTGTTTTATTGCGAGTTAAATGTGACAGAAAAATTAGCTAATGAGCTCATTAATGCGAATATCGTGATATGTTTAACGTTCGTGTATTCGTGATTTGTAGTAATTTTACGCTATCAATTCTACTTCAAATCGAACTATTCAACGCAAGACCTCGTTCAAATGTCGATGCCTGTTTAACTTATGCTTTCATTGGTATTTTAATTTTTTTCGAGAATTACTTTATTTCTATCAAAAGCATTACTTACCTGGATTATCAGCTCTAAATCTAAATACAACGTATCCATTATTTGGTACTGCTATCGTATCTTTGGCAGGCGGTAAATTAAAGTGCCTATCTAGTAATCCTCTTCTATCTAAATCTAAAGCATGCTTCAAGTTGATTTTCTTGACGCCTTTGTCGGGCGAACGTCCCATACCGATCACATGGAACGAGTATCCATGCAAATGGAACGGATGACTTAAGTTTGGAGATTGAACTACGGAGTAAAATTAATGTAAACTCGAGTATTATTTTTGAATTGAATACGATGACGTCATACCTTCGTCTACGAGTACTACCTCGACGACCGCGTGCATCGGTATGTCCACTTTGTGCACGCACATACAATTCCTACCACAGTTCTCTGGCTTGTTGTCACCATTACAGAACATCTCCGGAGGAATATCGTCGATTTGCGATAACATCGGAGATGGAGGTGAAATGTATGAGATCTCGTCAACTAAACTGATAACGTGATCTCCTCCGTTTGGTGCGACTGTAAAGTGAGTTATGCAGGATTAAGGTATATGGAAGCCGATGGGAATTGGAAATCTTACCTAAATATCTATTATATTGATGAGCCTGGAAAAGTTCCTCTGGTCTGTAGAACAAGAACCTAAATGGTAAGAAAATCTTCACATCTGGTCTCTCCTGCAGTAACCCTTTGTCTATTGGTTTAGCGTTCTTTAGTTGATTTATACAAATGGCGTCGGTTCTAGGACGGTTGCAAACCGCATCCAGGGGGTTTAATACCTGCAAGTTGAAATCATGTAAAATCATGTTCCAAGAATGCGAACACATGTATCTCCCACATCAAATCCCACAAAACGATTGCAAAATATCCTTGAAGTTTAATCAGAGACGGAGACAATTGACAACGAGCTATACCCCGCGTTGTCTTGGTTCATCATCGATTTGACATTATATCTAGTAATCGATGCGTGAATGAAAATCACCTCCTCATGATTTATTTCACCCACGTACCAAGTTGTACGCTGTGGCTCAAAGATTTTTTCCATATTATTGTAAATTTACCTTACATAACTTGCGATACGTAAAAAAAAAACGTAGAAAATCGTGCAAATACAATCGTGTGTTTGTGAGTTTAATAGTTGGAAGAGAAAAAAGAGTAAAATTAATGTATATTTACAACGCCTTGTGGTAATCCCACATCGTAGGTCGGCGGTCTTGAAGTAGGTTGATATGGCCCACGGGCATATCTCAGTATTCCCAGTTGTTGCACCCGTTTACGTCCACATTCACCTAAACCGCGTACTTGTATCCAATAAGCGCCGACCGGCTGCTCGGCGTTTATTACAAAATCATATCGTTCGCCTAAAACAACCACACGGTAATTTCAAGACATTCGTCAGCGGCATACGCGTAATTACGGTCGTACCAGAGAACGATATTATGGTATTGACGATAACAGGATGCACCGGTTCGCCATCGGTTGCGATCAAGATCAACGGGTGACCTTGAATGGTGAGCTGCGCAGGACATACCGATGCGAAGGAGTTAATCATACGGAATCTGTAACGTCTTCCAGGAGTTATGGTGAAGGTTTCCAGTGGTGTGTTTGTACTGTATCCTGTCATCGGGTCCTGCAACAATACATCGTTTATGGTAAATGAACATGATGGATATGCCAATGTAGATGTACTTACGGTGAATTGCCCTTTGCCGTTGATTAATATGGTTTCTGGATCTTGACCAGTATTCGCTGCTAATCTTCCTGGATATCTTTCCATGGCGTCTTCGTGCAACCAATCAGATAACAAGGCGATGTGCGTCGTTAAGTCGTAATCGTACAAGTGACTGTTTGGATCTAACGAAGGAGCTTGTCGTATAACGATGCTGCCGTATATACCGTCCATTTTTTGTAATCCTGTAAAAGGCTTACGATGTTGAAATGCTCGTGGAACTTTTCCAACTCGGTCGATAAAATTTTGCGCTTTGCCACATTTAGCTAATACGGTAATAAATCTTACGATATCGTGTTCATTTCTCGTCTCCAAGTGTTTCCGCATATAGCGAAACTTTTGTCGTGTGTTAATCAGTGGAAATGTTTTTATCGAAGTTTAAATGCAATTTTACCGGTAGCACGAGGCATGGAGTGGTCATGTAAGGGGGCCTTGGCGACATTTAATAAAGCAGCAGCCTTGGGAGGTACACTTTTTGGACTTTTTTTTTCAGGAAAAGAATAATAAATCAAAAAAAGTCAAAAGATTTGAAAATTGAAATTTTGAAAAGTTCATCTTTACTATCACTTGAGGCTATGACTGTCTATTGTATAAAGGAGGAATCTTATCAGGTGATCAACTCTGATTTAAACGGGAGTACGATTTTTAGAAAGAGCATGTTAAAAACCTCTTTTTACCAAAATTTCAGCTACTCAAGTTCCTTTTTTGATTTTTAGCGAATTTTCAAAAACCATCAAAATTTTCATCACAAATATGAAATATTTCTGAAAATTGAGTCAATTTTGAGAAATGGTTTAAAATCACGTAGAATATATCTTCCCTCTAATTTGAACTTCGCAAATTGAAATTTCACAATGTCGAGCCACTTTGGAGCCCCCAGCACAATTTCCGTTGTCCGCAGAGTTTTGAAAAAACTTCAGAAACCGTTCATATGAAATTAGTCAGCTAAAAATTTTGTGTCTCTCAGTGTTCAATTTGTTCGACCAAACGATCCACATTTCCAGTAAATTCCAGCTGACTCCCTCGAAAAATATTTTTCGAATTTCAACATCTTCCGTTATATTTGACAGTAACATTGTAAAATTTGAAAAATCGATGGAATTGACAAACGTCACAGGTAGATTTACCAATGTCAACCTAAGCTTCTCTCAAATGACCACGCAAAAATTTCTCTTAGTCTTTTCTGTTTCTGGTTTTTTGAGATTTTTTCCTCATAGCACAATAAAGGAACAATTTCCAATGCGTATAACGGACTCCGACTTTTACTTTCATTACGCGTTATGCGTTTGTCAGATTCGCTGCGGCCTTGTCAATCAAACGTCTCGTATTGAACGCGTTTAATCGCGTATATTTGCATAAATAATTGAGGCCGGTGCGCGATCGGCACACGCCGTGATTATTTGTAAGTACAGGGTGCTCTTAAAGTGAGTTATGAAGCACGTGTTTGTAATGTGCCAGCATTACGTTCGTTGCTTATAGTTTTTACCATCGGAGTAGTTTTCAATTGACCTGTATTCGTTGAAGCGAACGTACCCTTCGTGAACGTTAATCAGAAGTGAACGCTATACAAATATTTAAATCATTGTGGTACTTTAAATACATTGTCAAAATGACACGCGCAACAAATACCTCCGAGACGTTTAGAAGATTCGTGCATTTTTGCGGATTGCCGGTTTAGAAGTGAGAGTTATCGTGGAATAAGCGATGATTTGGACACAGGAAATGGATTTTTTTCCAAGGGTGACGTTTTTTTTTCTTCGGCGATTAAGTATATAAATAGCTTTCTATTTCACAATGTTACCGTATTTCCTATAATGATTCATCGACTGGTTTGGCAAAATTCTAGACGACCTGACTTGTTTGATGAGTGGATGTGATTTTTGAAAATTCGAAAGCTAAATCCTTAATTTGTATCGTTTAGAAAGTTAACACGCGGGTCGTTAAATTTGCCATTATCGCTGTGGCCAAAGCATCGATGGCTTTGCGCATGAAAAATGGCAAAAAAAAAGACAAAGAGAAATAACATTACTCTTACTTTTTGCCCGTGAATTAACTCATCATATATGTAGGTCATTATTAAGAATTGCATTAAGACAAACACGCTACGATAATACGGTGAGACTCCACCTTGAAATATACATAACAATGTTCCTATATATGAGCACCGTTCAGTTTGGTGTATATGTACACATTCCATTATAATATATAACATTAGAACAATTTTACAATGATAGAAAGTCGTCTATCATGGTAATTACTCTACAACAGTACAAGTTTCGCGTTCCTCCATCAAAAAGGAAAAACTCTTTTATTATTCTCTGTTTCAAACTCGATTTGTGAAAATTATCCTAATCCATCGCTACCAGGCGTGGACTGTAATATGGAGTTAACCGGTGATCGCTAAGAGTTCCCAAAGGTAGCTTAGCTCTATATAGGTATTTTACGGGGTCAACAAACCCCAACCCCCATGGTCAAAAAAAAGACTTCCCTCTAATAATAAAAATAATATTTGGTATTTTTAATTCACAAATAGCCGATCCTTAGCTATCAAATACCATTAAGGTACTTATCTCGATTTAGAAAGTTCAATCTTGACATTTTAGTTGAATGTTTCAATTTCGATATCGATGTTTTCATTTCGAGGTTCTAATTTCCAAACTTTGATGTCATGTTTTTATTTCAATGTTTTAATTTTGATATTTCAATATTGATATCTCAACTTTAGTGTTTTGATTTCAATATTTCGTTGTTGATGATTTGATTTTGATATTTCGATATCAATGTTTTAATTTCGATGTTGATGTTCGATTTCAATATTTCGACATCGATGTTTCAATATTGATGTTTTGATTTCGATATTTCAAAGTTGATGGTTCAATTTTGACATTTTGATGATCGATATTTCGATTTTTATTTTTCAATGGCAATATTTTATGTTCGATTACAATGTCGATATCGATATTTCAATTTCAATGTTTCGATTTCAATGTTTCAATATCGATGATTCAATTCCGATATTTTAATTTCGATGTTTTGATTTCGATATTTCAAAGTTGATGGTTCATTTTGACATTTTGATATCGATATTTCGATTTTAATGTTTCAATAGCAACATTTATGTTCGATTACAATATTTCGATATCGATATTTCAATTTTAATGTTTCGATTTCGATGTTTCAATGTTGATGTTTCAATTTCGATATTTCAAAGTTGATTGTTCAATTTTGACATTTTGATAATCGATATTTCGATTTTGATTTTTCAATAGCAATATTTATGTTCGATTACAATATTTCAATATCGATATTTCAATTTTAATGTTTCGATTTCGATGTTTCAATGTTGATGTTTCAATTTCGATATTTCAAAGTTGATGGTTCAATTTTGACATTTTGATAATCGATATTTCGATTTCGATGTTTCAGTGTTGATGTTTCAATTTCGATATTTCAAAGTTGATGGTTCAATTTTGACATTTTGATATCGATATTTCAATTTTAGTGCTTCGATTTCGATACTTTGATTTTGATATTTCAATGTTGACGTTTGATTTCGATATTTTGATATCGATATTTCAACTTTGATGTTTCTGTATCAATATTGCAATTTCAATGTTGATGTTCGATTTCAATATTTCAATATCGATATTTTAATGTTGATGTTTCAATTTCGATATGTTTATTTCGATGTTTTAAAGTTGATGGTTCAATTTTGACATTTTGATATCGATATTTCGATTTCGATGTTCCAATTTCTATGCTTTCAATATCGATATTTCAATTTCAATGTTGACGTTTGATTTCGATATTTCGACTTTGATGTTTCAGCATCGATATTTCAGTTTTGATGATTTGTTGTGATTTTTTCAATTTTAATATTTTAATGTCAATATTTTGATTTCGATGTTTTTATTTTTACGTTTCAATTTTAATAATTCAGTATTTATTCATTTTTCAATTTTTCGAATTAAAAATTTCTATGTCAATATTTTGATGTTTTGATTTCCATATCCGTATTTTAATTTATTAGAGTTTCAATTTCATTACGTCAAAGTGAGTGTTACGATTTTGATGTTAGAATTTCGATATATCGATCTTTTAACTTCATCGTCACAATTTTAATATTTCTCTATCTGTTGAATCAATTATGAATTGATCTTTTCATGATTAACGTGTTTACATCTTCAAACATTTCGAGTAAGTTGAAACTTCATATCGCATAGAATATCCAAATGAGAAATTGAAATACCAATATCAAGGAAATTTCCACTCTGATGAAAAAAATTTCGATAAAAAACCTAAATCATCGACGTACACATTTCACCGGATATCAATGATGTCGCACTTTTGAGGAGATATCACATCATATTTATCTCGTAAATCGTACCAACCGATGGAATATTTCTTACCTGTATGCGCGTGCCAAAAGTGAGTTCCAGCATTTCCAGCGAGCCATTGATACCTGAAGGTGTTACCGTTTAATATGGGACATTGCGTGACATACGGTACACCGTCCGAATATTGCGTTCCTCTTTGCCAAATTCCATGCCAATGGATGGTAACTTCCATACCTTCCATATTATTCCTTACATCAATTACTACCTTATCTCCTTCGCAAACCTGTCGAAGTAAAAAAATTGTAAAATAACTCGAATTCCGTTCGGAAACTCATCCGAGATAAACTAACCTGTATACTTGGTCCTGGTAACATTCTGTTCACGGTTAAAATTCCTCTTTCGACGCCATCGGCCAATACACATTGACAATGACTCCATACGGTATTGGTAGCATTTGGCGTACATACTTGGCAAGCTCTGCGAATGAAAAAAAAAACGCCTGTTATGTTCCATTAGGCAACTCTACTCGCTCGAGTCTTTTTACCTCGCGGACCATGAACTCGACGAAGCTTTTACACGTTAAATTTTTCGCTTTCACGAATACGAACTAATTTAATTAAATTACGAAGAAAACTCCGCTCTCTGGTGTTAAATCATTCAAATGACATGTAAATCGTAGCATAGAGTTTTCTAACATCGATCTATATGGTTTGGTCTTGATCACGCGCGATGATACAAGGAAACCAACACGACGCGGGCTCGTCGACGCGAGACGTAACGGGATGAACGAATTTCTTATGTAAACAACGTTTCGCGAATAATTAACGGAAAAACTGCATCGAGAGTCGAAAAATTCGTAGATCTGCAAATTAGCTAATTACCAATGTTAACATTGAGTCAGAAAAACAAACAGAGCGTGCGAAACCAGAACGCCAAGCATAGGAACGTGCACGAATATTAAAATGTGTATGTGTGCATTGTACGTGTACACGTAATATGCAACGATGAAAGCTTCGGTGTGTGAAAAACATCATTACGTAAGGTTTATCCCGAAATAACGAGGTCTTCTGAAAATGACAGCTCGACTTACGAGATTTACTCATGTATATATTGTGTTCGAAGAAAATATCCTACCATAATGATGGTAAATTACAGGTTTTTACGATATTACACTTCGCGCAAAGCGTCGCACCGGAGATAACGCTGAGATAACGAGATCAGTCGATTGTCGGGTTCGGAGATTTTCAAAGCCTAATAGCTCTTACGTGAAAATCGTGTAAAATTTAACGACCTTTTTGTTGATAAAAATACCCGACATATGTGAATTTACCTTGTAACCCATATTTTAAAATCTTCCGAGTTCAACGTATTCCATCTTGAGTAAGGTTTATGCATAAAGTTATAAACCCACAATCGTCTTAAAAAATTTACGAGTAAATAATATTTACATCAGAAAATTAAGTATGATCATATGACGTAATACGATTAAACACCCGTGTCCACTCTTCAAACACTATAACAAAGTATCTACCTATCTGTGTATGAACTTTTGTTAAACGTTAATTAAATATTAGTTATTAAAACATATCTCCTTTCATAATAGTTTTTCCAACGTGTTAGTAACAAGCCCTATAATCGAATTCGACTTGCGTAAACTTGACCTCGTGATTTTAATTCATAACTTGAAAGAAAAAAAATGAAAGTAACACGTTTTGACTGATATGAGCCCTTTTGATTGGCCGTGTAGCCCTTAGCGACGAAAATAAATTGATAAATTCGCCTCGGGATGTTGTAATTCAGAAAGTTACCTCTTTAAAATTCGTAATGGCGGTTTTGGCCGTAAATAGATCAGATCGCGCGTTTAATCGTAAATTCAACACCTACGAGGTATGTCTTTGATGAAAAGATCTTTTATGCGGTTTAAAGCCACGTATGAGTTGAGAAATGCCGGAAATGCCTTGTTCGCGCGAGTGTCATTGTCTCAGAGTATGTGGTTTGTTTGTGACGTCTTCCTGGTGCAGAATTTTGGCGTGGATTTTGGGCGGAAGTTGTATGTGGGAATTTTCCGCTTGTTTTCATACGCTTTCAGGCTGGAAAACATCTCGAGACTGGTGAGTGCTTTAGAAGACAGGGAGTAAGGTGTATGCGGAGATGCTCTTTCGTAGGTTTGTGTGAATACAGGGGCACGAAACGAAATTGGTATCAATTTCGTGAATGTTTTGATTTCGATGTCGATTTTTCGATAGTTGGGTTTCAATACGTGAATTTTAAAGTCGTACGTTAGATATCAGAATATCTTAGGTTCTTACTTCTTACCTACGTTTTAATTTAAAAGGTTTCGATTTTAGGGATATCGACTTTGAGGTTTCGATGTATCAATTTTGATGTTTCAATTTTAAAAATTTGAGTTCGATGTTTTGATTTTCATAATTCAATATTGACCTATCGATTACGATGCTTTGAATTTGATGTATCGATTTTGATGTTTCGATGTTTCGACTTTAAAAATTTGCTTTCGATATTTTAATTTTGATACTTCGATATTGGTATATCGATTTTGATGTTTTGATTTCGATGTTTCGACTTCGAAAATTCAATTCCGATACGTTGATGTTGACATATCGATTAAAATATTTTGAATTTGATATACTGTATCGATTTTAATGTTTTGGTTTCGATGTTTCGACTTTAAAAATTCGAGTTTGGTATTTCGATTTTTATACTTTGATATTTACATATCGATTAAGGTATTTTGAATTTGATATATCGATTTCGATATTTCGACTTTGAAAATTCGATTTCGATATTTTGATTGTGATACGTTGACGTTGACATATCGATTAAAATAATTTGAATTTGATATATCGATTTAAATTTTTCGATTTCGATGTTTTAACTTGAAAAATTCGAGTTTGATATTTCGATTTCAATACTTCGAATTTGATATATCAATTTAACGTTTCGACTTCGATGTTTAGACCTTGAAAATTAAAATTCGATATTTTGAATTTCGAGGTTTAGATTTTTCATGTTTCAAATTCAGTATTTCAATTTGATGTATCGATATTGATATAATGATTTGGATGTTTATATCGAAATTCCAAATTCGATATATCAATTTTGATGATTCTTCGATGTTTAACTTGATAATTTTCGAATTTGAAACATTGATTTTGTTATTTCAAAATCGATTTCTTGAATTTGATGTTTCAATATTTACTCTTCGATGTTGCGATTTCAATTTTCCGACCTTGACATTGTGAATTCGATAATTAAAATTTTATATTTCAATTTCGATTTTAATATTTCGACTTTAATCTTTCAAATTCGACGTTTTGATTTTGATTTATCAACTTCGATATTTCAATTTAGATTTTAGGTTTTGATATTTTAAAAATAAAATTACGACTCTAAATTTTTTTCACGCATTAAAAATTTACCTACATTTTTTGTAAACTGGTTCCGACTTTCTCTAACAACCGGCTCGAGGGAAAAAATGCATATCGTCACGTTACGTTAAAATCATCACTTTGAGTTATCCCCATCCCTTTCTTTTCCTCTCAAAAAATACACGCTTGCATTATTCATGACGAGGAATACTTTCTTTTCGAAATTTGCCCATGAATCACGCACCATTGAAAATTTGTAACACCTTTGATTTTACACATTATCGTTTATTTATGAGTTTTTTCAAAGCTGGCGGGCGGACAACGATGGATTTCTCGATGCATATGCCTTGCTTTATTGTACTAATTTTACTCGAGGAATATTTAATGTCCCCTCCTTAATCTGGCAATTTTAAGAAACATTTTATTCAGTAGAATATCCTATGAAATATTTATATTGTTTACGAAGAAGTTGATGGAGCTTACAAAATGACGCACTTTTTGTTTATTATGTAAACATGTTTGAGTATTTTGAGCTAAAAGTCGATAAAAAACGGGTTAACAAAAGAACTGATAATCACCAAAAATGTTGCTGATAAAATTCTCTATAAATTTTTTTTCGAGGTATTTCCTTGTAAAACGTGACGTTCCTGAGAAAAACGGTTGCCTGCTTTTAACTCCCATCGAACGAATTTCATATCGAAACCGACGACTATTAATTTTTAATTCATTCGAGAAATATCAGATTAGGATGTTCAATTTATAGGAATTTTTTTCCAACCATTATATGCGATTTGATAAACGATGAGAAAATACGCACCTGTGAAGCGTCTACGCGATAAATAAATCAAAAATAAATGGGTTTTAATAAATTCAAAAGAACGTTGGTATATCGTTCGATGGTATCAGCAGCGCGGAAGATGTTATTTTGCTTGATGATCTTGGATTGTATATAAATTACGAAAATATATTGAATAATCATATTACGTGGAGTATTTTTTAAAGTAAATAAAACGCGATAAAGATTCTAACGCGTTTAGCATATAATACATATTAACAGGCTAATAAACACAATGTAGAAATTACGAAATACTTACGCTCCTAGTACGGTGTATAATTCAAGAGTAAAATGGTAGTAGCATATTCTCGGAGGTTCTCCTTCTCGACAAGCTCGAGCGCATTCCTCAGGCGATGAAAATTCCGGATGCAATCTCAGCTCGTCTAAGCCACGCGTATCGTAATCCAAAGTGCGGAAACTTAAGTCGAGCGGAACATCGCTACCAGGATCAGATAAACCGATTCCTAAAAATTATCGTGATTTAGTGACACGAAAATATGTAGGGAAATTTTCATCGACAATTTTTTTCCATTTGCGTCACGAGTTGATAAATAACGGTATAAAGGTCATATCCTATTGATATTTTAAATTTCCTCTTAATGATTAAGGTCATTTGGTAAATTCACACGTCATTTACAACACCCACCAACCCTTTTTCTCATTTTAACCATATCAAGGAAGTATTGTAAATTTGGTATCGTTTGGGTAGGTAATTCGCGGTAATGTTTTTTTTTTTCAAATTAACGTAACAAATGATACTGATTTATCATAACGAATGTTCCGAAAAGGTCAAGATCACACACATAGAAAGGTAAATTTCCAAACGCCTTGGGAGTGGTTTTTTCTCCATATTTAAAATCGCCTATAAAGGAATTTTTAAATTATACGCAAACGCATTTATATATTTTATATAAATCACGTATCGGTTCATTGTCTAATAACTGATTTAAGATTTCAATCACGACTAACAATCCGGTCTAAACGGTTCCCTAAGTCAATGTCGTTCGAACAATTAAATACTCCGGAATGCGGCGCCCGCAATCGCGCTTTTTCCCATTATTACGATCTTTAGGCGAAATTTCGACATTTTCCTTGAAATCGTTCGCCCAATTTGAATTTCTCGTTTGAGATTGATTTGTATAGGAAATTGTATTGGCGAATGTCGGCTGCTGAATGGGGGTGCTTTTCATGGGAAGAAATGCATTGGAACCTTCGGATTTTGTTGCCAAGTAGGTCAGTTATACGATTTGATTTTTTATTCCGTTTGTATTTCCGCGTTGAAACTGGAGAGTTGAGGAAATTTCACGAATTATGATTTCTCGAGAAGATGAGGCGAATTTTTTAATCTTGAATTTGGAATAATTAACGAAGTCAGTTTTTTCTAACTCATTTACGAGGCAATCAAAACGTGTAAAAGTTTTGGTGACTTTGAAATTTCTAAATTTTTTAGACTATTTTTTTTTATTTTTGAATTTTTTTTCAATCACCATAATTATTTGAACATCTTAGATTATATTGAATAAATTGCAATTTTTCAACCTGAAAGTAAATTGATAAGATCAAACTTAAGCATGCCGTACAATTCTAAGGTATTTTTCCTCCGTTATTTATTTTGTATTTCAAGCTAAGTAATTAATAATTACGAAACGCGAATTAATTAAAACGAAACACGTCATGTTCAATATGCGTCTAAAGTTGATTGTTTTTGTTTAGAAAATCGTTCCAATATGAAGCCCGACCGCGACGATACTTCCCACCGGATATTAGCGGAGTAATATCTACGCGTCGCGCTTGTACGTTGCAACTTGAATCAACGAACGAACACATCGAGGATGGTATGTTTAATTATTGAATTATTTTTTATTCGTATTTTGGGCATTTTCCGAATTACAGAAGTGCCTGTTTTGGTTCAGTTTATCAGCTGAAATTATTTCGAGTTGGATTTTTTTTTAAATTTATTAAATGGTGGCATTACACTATAACTTGGTAGCAGGGTTTTCTTTGTGGGGGCACGCGAGAGCACACAGTGCCTCCAAAAGAAATTTCAAAAAATTATTAACTTGGATTTTTTCCTCAAAACATAGTGGAAAGGGGTGATGAGGGGGTACAAACAATTATGAACTTGTAACTTTTGAGAATTAGCGTACCCCCAAAAAAGAAGTAACAAAAAAAAGACCTGCTTGGTAAAATCTGGAAAGGGATTTACCCAAGATGGCGATTTCCTTCAATTTTTTCGGTTCGATGACATCATACGCGGGAAAATTCATGTTGGTACGTTTTTTTGTAAAGGTACAGATGACTTGAGAGAATAATTTTTCAAACAAAAATCGTTGTAAATTGTGCGAGGGACATTTTTTCAAATGAAATTTTTTTTCATATCTCGTTAAATTTTGTCATAATTTCGCTCATCGCAAACAAAATTCGTCAGTTGGGGTGTTTTTGTGAGACTTGTGGCAACTTGAGATGGAAATTTTTTCAACAAAAGTTGCCAGAAATTGAATAAGAAATATTTCTTTTTCCTATCATTTTCTTTGTATCTTAAACTTCGCCATAATTTTGCAAAAATTCTTCACGCGTGAAGTTTTTAATGAGATTTTGAGCAATTTTGGAGGAAAACAAATGCATGATGTGTGCAATCTTTTCCTATCGCCGTGTGAAATTATTCCACTAAATCATGAAAATCTCTCTCACATCTCTGACACAATACCTGTTGATTTACATCGATCCGTCGACGAATGTGAAGATAAATGAGTCATAAAAATGCAGAATTGAGGTACTTTCATCTTTGAAAATACCATCTTAACGTGGTGTAGCTTACCTAAGGAATTAGACGAAATGCCAAAAGACGGCGGATGCGTTTGCACAAGGCCATGACTGGAGGATATGAAATCGTCTTGCGGATCACGAATACTGATGCCAGGCGACAGTTCGCCGGCTGGCCTCCACCATGATTCGGCTACCGTTTGGTCACTAGAACCTCCTCCTCCTTTTCCGGTTCCGCCGCCTGAAAATGATTCGGGAAACATGTTAATAAGAGCGTTTTTAAAGAGGATATTATTACCAGCCATTACGATACCTTTCTACTACATGGAAGAACTGGTTAAAAAGGCATTTAGAAAACCGTTATAATAATAGTAGTTCCGAGTTGACTACGTTTGTACTATTTTGTGAAATCTACGACGGCGCGATATTACCATTTTAATTGCACCGTGATTTATGAACATTTTCCCGCACAATTTATCGAGCGAATAATCCGCGTGTTGGGAGATGACAATTGTCGCATTTTCGACAGCCATCGGTAAATATCGAGATGTACGCGAAATTCGTAAATTAAATCTTATTTACTCGTTATACGCTTGATTATACTCTCATTTGTATAAATTCTATGTAACTAAACAAATACCATTTACTTCCTGGAGCGGACTTATATCCGAGAAATTTTATTATTTGATTTTATAACGATATTACAAGAAAGGGAAAATACTCACGAGATGTATGCAAAGTGCACATTTGTCGTAAAATCGCTACACAATTACTCTTTAATTTACAACTCGAAGCGTCATATTTTCTCATACAAGCAGACAATTCGAAAATAAACGTTACGTTAACGAACCAAAGGTGCGCTTCTATTTCCTTATTACTCGAATTTTATGCCTTATCGCTAACTCAAAGAAACATGTGAATGTTGATCGTCGAGTTTTTATGTTTTTTTTTTTTGTAGAAATTAAGAGTAAATTCTTTTATTATGGTTGCCGTCAATTGGTTCGCCGGTGTAGCCTTGACCGAATAAACAATTAGAGAAAACGTGCGCTTTTTTTTGTCTACCGGTTTATTTTAATATGATTTTTGACTAATTTGTTTATAGGTTTTGTATCAAGGATAGACTAATAATTTAGATAAGGGTTTGATTTTTTATACAATTGTCGTGATCGAGTTTTTATGAAGTAAGGTAAAAACTTAGGTGTAGCTTTATTTGATGTTTTTGATGTTGACGTTTCGATTTTGATATTTCGATTCTAATGCTTTGATGTTGATTTTTTGATTTCAGTATTTTAATGTTGATGTTTCAATTTTAACATTTCGATTTTGATGTTTCGGCTTTGATATTTCGATGTTGGAATGTTTTGATTTCAATATTTCGATTTTGATGTTTCGATTTTAATATTTTGATACTGATATTTCAGTTTTGATACTTCGATATCAATGTTTTGATTTTGATATTTTTGATGTTGACGTTTCGATTTTGATATTTCGATTTTAATGCTTTGATGTTGATTTTTTGATTTCAACATTTTAATGTTTATGTTTCAATTTTAACATTTCGATTTTGATGTTTCGACTGTGATATTTCGAGTTGGTGAGTTTTGATTTCAATATTTCGATGTTAATATTTTGATATTGATGTTTCAGTTTTGTTACTTCGATATAAATGTTTCGATTTTGATGTTTCGGTTCTAATACTTTGATGTTGATGTTTTGTTTTCAATATTTTGATGTTGATGTTTCGATTTCATCTTTTTGGTTTCGATGATTCGACTGTACCTAATACATAATTCGATGTTGATGTTTCAATTTTAACATTTCGATTTTGATGTTTCGACTTTGATATTTCGATGTTGGAGTGTTATGATTTCAATACTTCGATGTTGATGTTTCGATTTTGACTTTTTGATTCCGATGTTTCGATTTTAATATTTAGATATCGATGTCTCAGTTTTGATACTTCGATATCGATGTTTCGAATTTGATATTTTGATTCTAATACTTTGATGTTGATGTTTCAAATTCGATGTTTCAATTCTAATGCTTTGATGTTGATGATTCGATTTTGACTTTTTGATTTCGATGTTTCTACTTTAATATTTCGATATTAATATTTTTGCAATTTTCCTTGTTTTGATTTTTATATTCGTTTGATTGCGACGTTTCAATCTGACTTTTCGATTTCTTTTATTTTGATTATTACGTTACATTTTGATTTACTTATTTTTTTTCTATATTCAAATTATTCACTTTTTCAAGATTTTTATTCAACGTGGTAATTACGAAATTACATAAGTTAATTTTTCGCCACAAAGTACTCGAATAAAACTTGAGATTTTTTACTATTACGAAATAAACATTGTATAGAATTTCTTTCATTCGTACATTATAATTCACATGATAGGTGAAGCAGTGTCGCAGCACTTATATGAAAAATAACATGACTTATAATTTGTTGGTTTATTTAACGCTTCATTTATATTCATATTTTATGCAAATTTCGATTAAATCAATTTTTTAATTTTATTTAGGTCGAATATAAACACAATGTAGTACTTTACAACTAATCCGCGCTTGATGATGTTAAAATTATGGTCATTCGAATACAAAGTGAACCAAGTTCTACAAATTCACGGTTATCATAGCATATCTAAGTTAATGTTATATGTATGTAGTAGATGTACACATTAACACATATTTTTATGACTCGTAATGAATCTTCTTGTGGTAGACTTCCTTTAAAAAGAAAAAATTCCTACAAAGTGCACACATACACTAGTAATCTATATATGTTATCCGTTTCATTCTTCGTCAAATAATTGACTCCATTTAATGGCGAATTTTCATAAATATCAAATTAAAAATACAAACATATTTCACGTACTTGAAACACGTAATAATTACTCGAGTTCGCGTATCTATCGTAAAAATCTCATGTTAAACAAAACGACCGGCGACGCGAGTCTTGTACCGAAAGACCAACGAAATTAGGCAACTCGGTATTTTCATACTTTACGAACATGTAAATAGATTTATCTTCGGATCTTCAATGGCGTAGTAGAAAACGAGGTATTGTAATTTATTAATCATCCTACGTTGCAGTAAGGTAAAATTCACACGTTCTTGTGTACAGACCAACTCAACGGAGTCTCGGGCTTTTTATTGTTTTTAAAAAATTCGAATGATTCGATTTGACGTAATTGTATTACATAAAATGATGTATCGAAATATGTCGAAATATGTTACCAATACGCTTTCTCCGTGTGCTTAGGTTTTTTTAAAAAAAAATTGTATATAGCGGTTGGGCAAATTATAGCATGTGAAAAAAACGCGTAAATTAGTTCAGTGTTGCTCAATGTTGAAAAACTTTGAATACAATATACCGTGGATGTAATCTTGTCGCAATTAATTCTCTATGTCGGTAATGAAGTAATTAACGATGTTAAATTGTTGCGAAAGTAGTTCGGTGGTTAAGCCTGTAGGGTTGATTTGAAAACATATCGAGTTTCCATTATCGTACACACGATTATTCGATATGTCGTGGTATTTTTTCGTTTTTACATCATCGATGATTCGATACGTAAATTACCCAGGTGAAATTTTAAACAAATTGTTTCTGGTTTACATATGTAACATGTTAATCATGCGCGAGGTATAATTTGTAGAAATTTTACGAGCTTGTACGTGGTTTATTGGACGTGTGGCTGGATGACGAGATGTGGAATCGTTGTTATTGAAAATGGTATTATCATGTGTGCAATGTGGAGTAAACGTGAAATCGTATCTTGAAAATATCAAATGGGTTTGCGGATTGTTTGGTTTATGTAACGTGAAGTTTTGCTGATGAGGAGGTTTTGCCATGTTTTGATTCATTTTCGGGTATTTTGAACGCGTTTGGTTTGCGGTGTTGGTGCTCGTTTTTGAAATGTGCAATTTGTTGCATTAAGTGTATAAGATGACTAAGAATTTGGTGTGGTTACTCGATGAGAAAGCGTTGGTTACCTTGAAATCGCTACTGTTGAGGTGACAGTGTTGACGAAATTCGAAAAAATGGCAAAAATGAGGAAAAATTGGTCAGTGTTTATATCTTTATGAAAAAGTGTGTAGGAGGGTTTCCTCACTGCTACAACAAATTCTGTATCCATAGCCTTGGAACTTGTTTTTCATTAATCCCCCCTCCCCAGGACGACGTTTTTCTTGATATCTTGGAAACTTGAAGAGATACGAAAAAAAGCTCACATTCAAAATTTTACTCCTCGTTATTCCCCACAACTTTTATCTCAACGTTTTTCACCTCAGGTTAAATCATTGGTTCTTAAAATTCGCTCCTGTGATGTATTTTTTGAGATAAACACAGTAGATAAGATTTTTCTAAATGATTCAAAATTATGAGGAGGTATGAAAAAATGTACATGTCAGAAAATGTTCCTCTTTCTATTCCCTGCATCTTCAGAATTCAGTCTTCGCCGTGAAAAATTTTCGAATTAAAAAGAGTTGAAAATTACTCAAAAAATTTTTTCTCCCTCGCAATACTTTTGACTAATAACTTTACAAATAAGGAAGGACAGATTTTTCTTTCAGGTTCACTTTGGTAACTTTCATTTGTGGATTTTATGTTTATTAGTTTCTTATCAATCTTCTGATCATTTCTGCTTTTAAATTCGCAACGATGGACATCTTTGTTATTCATCATCGGTGCCGGTATCAAGGGGGACAGGGGTAGATTTGAGTAATAATCCCTCAAGCTTTTTTAGTTCTATTTTTTGTTTTTTAATCAAACAAATAAGATTGTATAATGTTGAAACGATTATAATAATGATGAAGAAAGTCTCAAACACGTATTTTAATGGAAAGAAGTCACCCCTCTCCTCCTCAATAAATCCTACCCCTGCACCTTTTGTCATAGTCTGCACAGATGGTGACGTCGCCTTCCTGTAGAAAATGTCGTTTATGGATGAAATCCACGTCCTTTACCGTTTTTAGAATGATATCATTATTCACACTTGATCAACTCTTATAATTATCGAACTTGTGAAAAAAAATGTATCATTTTCGGTTTTTGGATTATTTTCAATGAAATAATTGTCGACATGACACTGCAAGTTTTTAGTTCATGAAACTAGTGCTGGTGTGCAACAGCATGATTGGCTATTAGTATCAATATCAATCAGCAATATATTGAAATTATGACAAAATTTGAAAAGATGCAGAAAAATTATCGGTGCAAAAAACATGCCTTTTTAAACTTCCAACAACTTCTATATCAAAGAATTTTCTCTCAAGTGACCTCAAACCGCACAAAAACACCCCAACTGAGTTATTTTGTTTGCAGTGCCAACAATATGTCAAAAATAACATGAAATTTGAGGAGATACGAAAAAATGAATTTAGCAAAAAATATTTCTCATTCAATTTTCAACAACTTTTGTTTGAAAATTTTTTTTCTCAAATCGCCCAAAGCGGCACAAAAACGCGTCCTTTAAGTTTGTCAGTACGATTTAGAAAACCAGGAGCGCTAAAATGCTGCTATGTGATTGGTCAATATTATCAATATCGTTTGTTTGACTGATAACATTAGCCAATCATGTCACCGTGTACACTAGCGCTCCTAGCTTAATTTTTGATTCAGCATTCTTTGAATGTATCACAAGTACCTATAATTCACCAGGTGTTACTAAATAACCGAAATAAACTCGCAAAGACACGTTGCTCTATAAAGTAATCATAAAATCGGCACCACGTTGCCATCGGCTAGGTCACCGTAAACGCCTGAGTACATTGGATCTATCTCAAATTACAGGGTCAATATTGAAATACCATCGTGCTCGAGTTGGTCGAAAAATCACACCATCTCAGATGAATTCACGAAGTAGTTGAACGACGTAACGAATACGTTATAAGATCATAATAAAAATACTCGTAAAGTTGATTTTTCTCCGGGGCATCGGATGTGTTAAGTTCGCGTGTTAACTTCACGTGCACACGACCACCGGAATTACTACGACGTTTTACAAACTCGCGAGAGAAATGCTTCGGATGTGCGAAATCTACAGGTTCTTTACGCCGGTAGCGTTTGATGTCGGATGTGATGAAATATCGGATAATTTTTTCGTGTGTTATCGAAACGGAAAGAGATGTGGGTTTACGTCTTACGATGCAAAGAATTTTATTACGAGAAAGCGAACATGAGGATTTGTTTGATTACATTGAACTTAAACTTGGTTTTTTGTGAAAATCGTCACCAGTACTTTTGCAAGATGTTGCGAAATTCTTGGAAATACGCGGAATAAGAAAACTCATTCGATATGCTCGGTTTAATGATATAATTCTTCGAATAAATTATCCCAATGTATCTCAACGCTGTTGATGTTTTAATCCGCAGACTTAAGAATTGAACTATTTTTATATAAAAATTATCAACTGCGTTTTGCGCCGCGGTGAAAGTTTTAATAGGTTTTAATTCCATAAGTCCGTTTGCTTGTAACGCATTTAATGAAACATACGATTTCGTTATTTAATTTGTATCTATAATTAAGAGCACGAGAGAGGAGATCATAAATAAAAACCAATATGGTAATTGAATCATGGTATGCGGTAAGAACGCAATTGTTAATTGTTCTTAGTTCGTCATGCTAATAAATCAGAGTACGAATGTGCGAATTGTGCGATATGATAGGCTCATATTTTACTCGATTGTTTGCCCTGCGTATTTCAAAACCTATACGATTTGAAAATACAACACGCGATTACTCAAGCGCCCGGCAAATTCTGAAACTCTAATCACGCAGTTTTAATAGAAATCAACTTGGCAATCGATGTTAGAAAGTCGTGTAAGACTGAGAAAATTTTCAGTCTTTTTTTAAACACACATACACGATTGTAAATACCGGTAAAAACATTATTAGTATTCGTCGCCTGAGTTATTCGCTTGTTAATCATCTTACAATAGGTGGATACGTTGGTCGAATGCGAAATCATCACTTCATTAGGAATTCGTACAAGTTGTTTTCACGCTACTGGTATTTATCAATTGAACAATGTATGATAGTCGCAGCTGGTCACCGCGGAAATGCTTACTGGGTTTTCCGTAATGAATTACCTAATAAATTGGCGTTTTTCTCTCGTCAAAGATGTTTTTGTCATCGATCGAGATATTTTCACGGTGTATTAAGATCTTTATCAAAGCGAGAGTAATTGATTGGATTAATGATATAAGCCTGGCCATGTGGTCCGGTAATTACTAATGAGATTTTGACGTGTGGCCTTTTATACGAGATCGTTCGGGTGCGCGATTTCGTTTTCCGACATTCCTGCCAATTGAGTTCTGAGTTTTATGTGATTCGCGTATTAAACCATACCGGAGTCTTGTCAGGGAAATTCAATTTTTGAAAATTTCATCATTTAATGGATCTTTTCTCGCGAGCGACACGCGGAAACGTTATTTGAAGTCCTTCGAACACGGTATTCCGGTTATGTTAATATTAGCGAATTAACCATGGACTTGAAATGTTTTGCAAGTTCGGTATACCCGTTGCTGTCTGTAATCTTGATGTGAATAACCAAGGCGAGATTTCTATTTGAATATCAAAGTATATCACGAAACGAGGGAGTAATTTCAAAAGTAAAGGTGGAATTAAACGAGGAAAAATTAACACAAAATCGAACGTCTAAGTGAGAAAAAATTTCGGAAAAGTAGAAATTACATCGAATATTAGATAGTCTGGTGCAGGGGGGAGGTTGATAATAAACTATTCAATTTCATAATTTAATATTAAAACTCGATGAAAAAATTTAAATAAAATCAAAAAAACGCGATTTGCAAATTACTTCTTCCCGGTGAAATTTACGTAAAAATGTAATAATAAGATTTTTCGAGTTGTGAATATTTTTGAATACGGTTATTCACGTTACAAAGAAGAAAATACAGCTCAAAAAGTTGTCAAATTTTACGCTTTGTTGTTCATGTAATTACGAATACTTCCCTAAAACGCCTCATTTGTATGCGAAATTAAGAATAAGAGATTTCGTCGTCAACAAAAATTAGATTTTATATTATTTTTTAGTATTTTTTTCATTATTAAAAATTTGATCCAAGTGGAGCCGTATTTTTATTGCGTTCAGCATTAATTCCAAAAATATGACAATTTATTAATATATTTAAAAGAAAGGTTTTAGCTGTTTTCCTTCCATTTCCGATATTTTTCTGTGTTTCGTTTACTTTAAATTTCCTTTTTTATACTAAAGCTGTCGATTTGAAGAAAAAAATCGATTAATCGATTCGGTAAAATTCGTTCGATTTGCGATTTAATTGATCATATAGATTCAACTCGATTTCAAATCGTTAGTTGACTTGATCGAACCAAATCGATTTGATCAAATCGGCCCAACTCCCATTAACTCGAATTAATTTAAAATTGACCGGAATTGATTTCAGCCTACTCACAATCGATAAAATTTGAACATTAAAAAATTTGTACTTGAAAAATTTTTCCAGTTCAGATTTTTTAATGCTTAAATTTTACCACGTTTTTATTATTTTTCAACGAAATGTACATATTAAAGTTTTTGTGATCGGTTTATATGTATATCGATTTCAAAGTTATGTGAGTCAATTGAAATCAATTGGGATGAACTTTAAATCGATTCAAGTTGAGTTGATCGAATCGAACGACCGAGTCGATTAATCGACTTGAAATCGATTTGAATTGGCTTAATTAATTAATAGATTAATCCGTTCAAGTCGGTTTTTCATAAAAATTATTTATGAATATTTTAAATTAATCTCATGCAGAATCTCGATTCGAACTAGGCAAATTTTCATCAATTTTTTAAAGTAATTTATTCATTTAAAAAAAAAGATCCCGTTTTTCTAAAACTTAAAATATCATGTAATATTAGTTCCCTTGAACGAAATTAAAAAATATTCAAATTTATAGCCATACGAGTACAAACTAAACCAATGCAACGTCGTTAAATTTCAATCGATTTCGAGACCTTGAATATCCCTGGGTAAATAAAATGACGACAAGCTTTAATGGACCTTGCGATGTAAATCTGTTACAGTATAAAATTGTATACTCGACTTAAAAGGCATAGACATTTTTAATTTCGCAAAAGCCATAGAAAACTGGATAATTGATTTTTCGATGAAATTAAACGAAATTTATGTTCGAGAAGCATTTCATTTCCTCGCGATCTGTATTTCATTAGCTTAAAAAAAGAGACATTCAATGTTGAAAAGAATTTGAAATCTTGATTTAACTTCAAAATTGATCATAAGTTATAATAAAATGTAAAATAACCGTTAAAAAATCTTATTTTATCGTATAAAATTGGCGGATTTTTTTTTCATCTTCACGAACATATCAACTTTATAAACTTCGAAATGCACAACTTTTACATGGAAACATCAAATCGTCCATATCACGTTCGAAAAAGCTAAATAAAAATTTGAAAAGCTGTCATAAAAGTAAGATATCATTTTTCTTTAAAGGAATCTCGCCCTCGATGTTTTACGTTTTCAAAAGATATCAACGTTGAGCACTCGTATTTATAAATAGAACAACGTTACATCGACATCCAACCCTTTTCTGGTATCGTTACATAATAAAATTCGTATTTCGATATCACGCGATTAAAAAAACTCTGTGCCTTTGGGTTTCACGTCTGAAAGTTGCATTTCCTCGTCATGTTTTTCGGTATCGGGAGATTTTCACAGAAAAATATATAATGTGGATTATGATAAAAGAATTACGTATTTTAATGAAGCACAGAGATGGATTTTCGTCGATTCTAAGCCGATTAATTAGGGAAAAATGTACACTTATGTAGGTTACAGCTTTTATTATTGTACAAATCATGAATTAGCCATCAACGTAGCCTTTAGCTGACATGAAGTTTTTTTTTGTACCTTTTTATATTCATCCGATCGTGTGGCAAGATACAACATTACAGTTTAGTCACGGATTAAGTAACTTGAAAGAAATTAAACGTCAATTCAGTACGCAGACAGCCGATTGAAGGTAAAAAGTAACTTTCTTTCAAGTAGTGTTCAACGGAGATGGCGCGCAATTACGAAGATGAGTATTGTTAATGAGCTACATACGTCTGTGATGTTCTCAAAAGCATAAATACTAAACAATAGATTCCGTTATAAACAATATACGCGTATAAACGGTATTCATAATATTTAAATCGAACGCGAAATATACGTTTCGTTTTGAATTAGATAATGACCGAAGTCACTTTTGACGAAATGGCAGACGCCGTCGGCAGCCAGATGAATTTATACTTCTAACTGTAAAATGTATTTCCTCGCGTGGACAAATTCTTTGAAATATTCATTGTCAATGGCAATAATACGTGACGTACTTTGTATTCGTAAATGAGGCGCGAGATTTAGACGTGAGTTTTGATGCCGAATTACTACGAGTTGATTTTGCTTCGTTTTTTAATATTTTTTTCGTGTTTTTCGTTATGATGGAGACGTATTTAGTTGGTAATTTTCATCTAATGCAGGAGGTTAGGTATATTTTGCGGGAAAGGAGGATTCATATGGGACCAAGGGTCAACCATAGGAGTACCAAGTTTGTCAGGAAGAAAATTCAATTTCCTCCTTAAAAACATATTTAATTTACTTCGAGTACATTAAGTTAAGAGGACAATTTGAATGCGTTTTTTATAAAATCACTCGGAATAATATCCATTCTTTTTTTTAAGGTCAAGAACCTTTGTCCATTTTACAAATTTCAATATGCACCTTTATTGAGAGGAAAAAAATGATGAAAAGGGAAAAGAGAAATTGACGTCGCGTTTACACCTAAATTGCAACATGTTGGCGACATTTGTCATTTTTGTGTTGAATTTTTAAAAATGTTTTCACAGTTGCAAAAAATTCACAATTGAATATTTAAAAACAAATGTCTCCAGTAAGTTACAATTTCTGTGTAAATGCGGCATCAAGGTTTCAATACGCAATGTAATGCGCGCGCAGCAAAAAGAGATGTGGCAAACTGGCGACCGGTGTCGGTCGGCTGGTCGGTCGTGTGTTACATTCTCACCAGTTCAGTCCACAGCAAACAAATCCTGCGCGCGCTGAAAAGAGAAGGAGTCTGCGCATGATAAAGAGAGGGGGGAAGCAGCGTGACGTCAGTATATGTTACGATTTTTTCATTTTAGTCGCCAGCAAAAAAGTTCTCATTGAGTTCAATAAAAAAATTATCCTTTAAGAGTTGACATTCCCACCACAAGTAGTCTTCCTTGGAAGATCAACCAATCAGAGGAATACGCATGAGTCCATGTCGTCACATTTCATCCGCATCCATTCTTCGTCATTACTGGCGCTTCGTCTCGTTGGATGATGACTGTTTATCTCAAAAAAGTTCTTTGATTTATCACATGACATGGTATCATTTTGAAACGTTGAAAGGGCAGCCATACAGTATCCTCCGCTCCCTTACTGTCTACACTTCATTGTTCTGTTTCTGAATACTGCACCAAGTACCAGAGTAATTTCTGTTCAATTTCCAACATTCAAACGATCCTTAATTTGCGTACAACGAATCGCTCCTCTCAACGATGCGGCACATAATATCAAAAGCACCTGGGAGCGTACTCACTGGTACTCGTACTGATTAAGTACTCGGTTTATTGCCTGGAAACTTCGATATCATCACGAAAATATTATCTCACGCTGAGCATACCTGTAGTTTTTAAATGCTACCGAACATGTAAAATCGTGTCATTAATGCGCTTTAACAACGACCATCGATTCAACAATGGCGAAAGGCGAACATGACGTTTTGTACAGAATATACGAATAAGTTCCCAACCAGAACCCTATCATTAAATGCGAATAATCTTCGCCATTACTGCATTGTACATCGAAGGCTACGCCGGAGCGAAAAAGTCGTCGATATAGATCATCGAAGGCTGATAGTAAAGGCGCATTAAAACAATCGTGAAGACTCCGAGTAGTCGGCGAAATTGAAACCTTGACAATTCAATACATCGAATACATTTTCAATACGATTACATAACTTAGCTCAGTAATACATTCGGTAATTACGATCGTTAATAAATAATTAAAAGTGTTACGAATTATCATGTTGTCGTGTAGGTGCATTAAGTAATATTATCGAACAAGTGCGCCAATCTATGGTCATTAATGAGAAAACTTTTTAGCAAATAGCTTTCCAAGGGGTTTGTAAAGTTATCGATTAAGGACACCGTTGACACTGACCTTAGTAGCCTTCGCATAAGAAAAGAATCATTATAATTCGAGTTTGAATTACGTTCAAAGCGAGTGGAAATATTTTAATGAACGTTGTAAAAAAAAAAAACACCTAAATTACACGTGTATCTGACATCAATACTGTTATATTTTTACAAGTCAGCTTGTCTGATTGAGTTCTAATAAGTTATATGTGAAAATAGGTCAATAAATATTAATCGTTAAGAAAAATGTAATTATACTAACAAAATATCGCACTCATATTGCAAATTTCACGCTCACTTTGAAAATAAATTTCATCGTAATGAGCTCATATTTTAATCATGGATATGCCAATAAACGGAAAATTTACACCTAATCGGTAACGTTTAAATTTTATTGTTCTCGAAATTGATCTCAAGTCTTCACAGCTCAACTTGTAAATTTTCTGACCTCTTGCTACTCCAAACGAGTTACTCGTGGATAGGACAATTACACACGAGACCACCATTTAGATCATATTACACGGTATTTACGCGAGAGAGAAAGAATAAAAAGATTATATCACGGGTTATGATTTTCATTCACTCTCGCGTTCAACGTCATAGTCACAGTTTGACGATTATTGTTATCGATATCAAGCCTCAATTAATATAGCGCGAAGAATTATTCGAAGAGATACAATTTGTGGGCGATTTTTTCCTCGTATTGTAAATACTACGAGTACGGTGGCTAATTGGGTTTTTATATAGATTTTCCAAGTGAGATTGACAGCAAAATGACTTGATTGAGTTGTACGATATGTTATCGATTGTGAAATCGTTCAAATATTAAATATTCGCGAGTCGTCTGCGACGATCGTCGCAAAATTATACGTTCGTGACCGTAAACATTTGTATCGAAATTTCATTTACATCGGTATTGGTTTCATAAAACGAAGAAATTTCTTGTAGAAATTTACCTTCGGATCGTCAAATCGCTCATCAAGTTGCAAGTAGGTAGTTGGTGTCGAAACAAACAAAGTATATTTTTTGTTTGAACCGCTCTTTTCAAATTTTCTGTAATTTTTTAAATTTTAAAAATTTTCGAAAAAAATTGCATACTTGAACTAGCAAGTTATGCAATTTTCAGAAAGGCGATTCGATATGAAAAAAAGGCTTCTTAGGGCAATTTCTCGCCAAAACAGATTCGACTTTGACATAATTCCGAAAACGATCTGACTAATCATCATCTTTCGTGACCATATCCAAGAATTGTTATGATAACATGAAACTATCAAGAATCACTTATGAGCATGATACGTTGTCATGACAACGGCTTGTGTTATAGTATATGTCACTCGTAATCATGATATGTCACCATAACAATGACCTGTCATCTATGAAATGTTATCATGACATGAAAATATTGAGATTATCACTCATGACCATGACACGTCACCATGACAACGGTTACCATGGCAACCGCGTGACGCTTTTTTGAACGCTGACGATTTTTGATTTTGTGTGCCACAGCCAAGACATGAAAATGTCCAAAAAAAACAGTTTTAGTCAAGAAACTCTCATTTAAAAGTTTTACCCTCCCTTTTCCGATTCGGGATCCTTTTTTTCTTTGAAGAAGGAGTACTAGCGCTTGAAGTTAGCTTCGGCGGCCTCTTTCGTTGAGAATTAAGTAACCTTTCGTTATTCAGATCGTAACTGTGAAAATAATATAATTTTGTGCGTATTCCTTATTGGGTATTTTCCGTTTTCATGTAATTCTGAGTTAAACACTTCAAACCGCATTCAAATCGGTCCATTAAAACCAGAGAAATCGATCGGTGATTCCACAGATAACGCAAAAACTCTTGCACGTAACTTAATCCAGTGACGTCACGTCCTCGGTTTCAAATACGAGAACCTAATGTCACAAACTATGATTTTCTTGAGACGTTCGTAATTGTACGAGTTGGCAGAAGCGGAACTTTGAAGTGATTTTTATCAAGTTCTACTCAACCAATTTGAGTGCGGTTTGAGATGTTCAACTCAGAATTTTGTCTTAGAAATGCCTCATTTTAAGCAAAATCTTTGTGCATGTTCTCTTTTCTGTCATTGAAACGTTCGACTACGTAGTTGGGGACAGGGGGTATTGAAAAATTGAAAGATACAAAAATTAAAAAAAATAAAAAAAATGAAAAAAAATAAAAGAAAAAAACATAAATAATTAAAAAATTAAAAAATGAAAATAAGTTTTTGATTGCATAACATTTTACAAAATCTAATTCTCGTAGCATAATTCAAAAAATTTTAATATAATTTTGAAAATTCAACGTTTGAAAAAAACAACACCGACTTGAGACCAGTAAACGAAATTTGTTGGATGAACGTATAAATATCAATGACACAAAATTATCGAAGTAGTCATCATAGTACTTCAAAACCTCAAATTACATAACGAAAAAGCGGAAACGCGCATTTAAAACGTTTTCAAAAAAAAATAACAGCTTTCTACGAATTTTAGTAATCGCAGTGAAAGTTGAAAAGGATTCAAAATAGTAGCATTAAATTAATTTTATTGCCACACATTGTACACGGTGATAATAAAAGCAAAGACTATAAAAATAGAGAATATCGTATTAATGGAACATTCGCTAAATGATTTTTATTATCAACTACTGCCCAACACGTAAGAAAAAGTAAACAAAAATACCACTTTTCGTTGCGATTACGGAAAAGGCGATTTTATATGGTAATCATCGTCTAGACATGATCGCGCGCTCTCGTTGATTAAATAGATGGGAGAAATTGGAAGCACGGTGGCCGAAGGCGTACCGACGATTGATATGTTTATTTTGCGACAGATTAACATCTCTCGGCTTTATTGCTTCGGAATTAACGAGTACAGATTGTAGCTTCGATTCAATGAAGGTATTCCTTCGGAAACGTTCTCCATAGAGTATATGGAGATACGTAGTAAATACTTCATTGTATCGGGCAAAGATTTTATTCATCGGTATTTTTAAGGGTTTCGAAGATGATATCGTGTTTGTTTACGCAGTAATTATGTATGCAAATGGTCAGTAAGTTTCATACATTAGTTCCAGACAACTACCTATTACGAATTCCGTTTCTGATTCTATTAGCGCTGTTTGATATCACAATATGAGATGGTGAAAGTGATTGATTGGTTTGTTATGAATACACGCACTCTACCATAACATCATCAAATAACAGAGAAAAATAGTAAAATACCGTATTGTCGAACGCATATATGAAAACTTTTCAAATTCTCATGCCAATTTCCAGTTAAAATTTCAATTTAATATCGTGCCAACGCGCGGGAAAACTTGCAACATTGTTTGAAAAACGAGCGTAGGTTTATTTTACGTCGATGTTAGCAGAGGGGGTAGGGGGGATATAAAAAGGAAAACATTTTCCAACTGATATATTTCTCAAATCTTAGCTCGGTTTTGTGCATAAACGAAGGAATAAAAATTCTAGGTATTTTGTCCCTTTCAAATTATACGTTTTGAATAAAGGGGTTGATGGGGTGTGTCGTTTTGCATATATAAAGGTATTTTTCAAATTTAAAATATACCTATTGAATTATATATCCATTGAGAGTCGTAATCCTTTTATATTGACGACATTCGCGTAGATTTGGGTCATAAGCGGAGGCTCTTTCGCTTTTTTTTTTCACGTTTTTATCGAAATTTCGGTATTTTTTTCAGTTATTGGAGAAATGAAAGTATTAACGAATTTATTCTTCATTTTGACGAGATTTTCATCGATGAAATTCGAGATGATAGATATTTTACTGTGCAGAGTCATCGGGAGAGAGGTAAATAAGGGGACACTTTACCCTGGACCATGATTTCTTGAAAGAGCCTGGTTCTAAGCTAACTGCACCGCAATCATTTGCTTTCACTAATAAGATCCTAATTTATCAAAATTTACCATGATTTTAGAAAAATATTATGCTTCGTGAAAAGTCGGTATGGTTCGTGATGAATCGGTGAACCTCGTGAACTGTTGATGTGCTTCGTGAAAAGTCGATACATTTCGTGAAAAATCGGAACACCTCGTGAAAAGTCGATGTTTCCCGAAGAATGAATTATTTGACGGGAAATCGTTATAAAATCCCGAACCCGAAGAAACATAGAATTAATTGGTGCTTTCACTAATAAGATCCTAATTTGTCAAAATTTATCATGATTTTAGAAAAATATTATGCTTCGTGAAAAATCGGCATGGTTCGTGATGAATCGGTAAACTTCGTGAACTGTTGATGTGCTTCGTGAAAAGTCGATACATTTCGTGAAAAATCGGAACACCTCGTGAAAAGTCGATGTTTCACGAAGAATGAATTATTTGACGGGAAATCGTCATAAAATCCCGAACCCGAAGAAACATTGAATTAATTGGTAACGTTCAAGGTTCAATTATGTAAGATTTTCCATCTACGAAGATTCCTTTATTTAGGCATAATTACCAATGAAATCTCGAAACAATGCGTGGAAATACCTTCCCCAAACGTTTTCTTCCCGACCACAAACACCGACTTTTACAGATTAGAAAACTCGTTGATCCGTGACATTAAAATTACCCGTTCGTTTTATCGTACGAATTAGCTTCCGTTGTACATCGAATTCGATCATCGGTCCTTGACAAACGTGCAAACTTATAATTACCGCAATCGAAGATAATACTCGCACGATTTCGCAAACTCCGACGTTCGTTATCGCTTTATAATAAATCATACAAGTGGGTGCTGCTTTCTTTGATATACCTCACGATAAGTACCATTATCATCCCTATTTCTTTGTTTTCGAATCTGCGCCGAGACACGGTGCACGTTCCATTGTTGAATTTTGCATTTTTTTTTCAACTCTACGTCATTCCGCATACGGTATTTAAGCCTATTACGGGACCATAAAATCAAATAATGAAATTTAACACTACGCTGATTTTGTATAGCTATCATCTCGTATCTATAGGCGAGTAAATTGAACAATGCATAAAAACATCAGGTGTTATGTATCTCTTGCAACAATGATTCAGTAAATTTTTTATTTCGAGGAAGAATTCGCATCGGCGTGTAGGTGTCATTTGGTTATATGCCTCGTATTCCTGAGAACGAATTGTATCTTGACCACTCCTAATCCATAATTTGTTGTTATACCGTGAAAATTATTATTTGCCCGTGTTACAATATTTATAGAGTTTGATTCATTCGAGCGAGCGGTTAAAATTGCAAAAGGGTACTAGCTCATGTGATAAAAGTATACTCCGGTGTAAAAAAATTTTGCAAGGTTAAATGGGTCCTTCAGTGTAAATAGTAAATACAATTGTATCATAAATACTGCTATTTCGTGGTGATTTGTTCACAATTGAGTAAAAGCATATTTGGTTAGGAAATGTCATTGTTCTAGACACCTTTTATCACTTGGAATAGGGAGAAAGCAACATACGCTTTGAGTTTCGACATGAAAATATCTTCAGCTATTGGTACAATTGTGTGGTACTCTACAATCGAATATTTTTCTGGGAGATAGCTCACAAAATATAAACATTTGAGTGATTATGTCGTAGTGCACGACTTGTTAGAATTTTACCGCAGAGCCAGAAGCAAGCTGAGGCTTATGGGAATTAAAGTAAATACCTCAAGAGATTGGACTACTTTTCAGACCAATTAGATCAGCGCAGACGGAGCTCAAATGATGGTCATCAAGTTTTTTCTTATTTTTTCACACTTATGACAGTTCTTGAAAGCGCACAGTCCAATTTTTGAGGACTTCTTTTCACCATAGCCTCTCTTCGTCCCTTTTTAGAATAAAAAAATTGAAATTTTGCTCTATATTGACTAAAATGAGTATATTTATATTGGTAGACTTCAAAGACCCAGATTCCAAATCATATCATAATTTTGAAATAGGACTCTCCCCCTCCCCCTACTTGCATCATCCCTAACAACTTTCAAAAAAAGAGCAAATTTGTTTCATTACATTTCTATGGCATACAAATATGGCTACTTTCGATAGTCGGGTCAAAAAAGAATTAGTGCTCTGTAAAGATGTCAGGAGAGAGGGGCAAGAAGGGAAGGTAGCCTCGAGCACCACAGGTCTTGCTGGAAGACTGCGAGAAATTAGTATCTTCTTTCAAAAATTCAACCGTTTCCCTTTCCACGTGTCAAGCTCCTATATGAAATCTTTCTTTTAAACACATCTGCATCATCGTAGGAAACAGACGATATAATAATCTGATTTATTCGAGGTAATTTCTCATCAAGATGGATGATTACCTTTACGTGCGAATAGGTAAAGAGCTTAATTATAACGTCGTTACTATTTAATTATCCTAGAGTGAAATGTAATCCGGTGTATTGATAATGTTAGCAACATCGACTCAGGCCAATTAAAATATTCCTTCTATAAGTAATAATTAGCAATGCAAAGAAAGTGTTCTATAAAATGAAAATGATACATATCTCAAGACACTTTTTCTGGTTGACAATGAAATGCTAATTTGTCACGCTCCAGCGTAGATTTACTGTCTTCTGCGGTAACACCGTAGTCTCTTCTTTTCAGAAAGGATTTTCAATTAGAATGTAAAAACTATATATCCTTGAACTAATAAATTTTTCATTATTTTTTTTTTGTTCCAACGCCGTAGTATAAAATGGAGTTTAATTATGCGTTAAATTAGCCGCGTATTTCGGTATTACGTATCGGCTAGACGGCTACAGATGCAAAACTCGAGCTGGGTAGTTTGGCAATCTTGACATTGTATTTGAGTTTTACGCGCCGGCGTATTCTCCGTGCACAAAGGTTACGCGATTTTGATGCGTGTAAAAAAAAAAGTCATTATTAATGGATTATCGTCACTATCGGTGTCTCGGTCGTTTCGCAATTTCGTCGAATCCACGAGGAAGATAATTGGTTAAGTGATATTGCAAAATATACTTCCTTTGTACATGCGTAGATGACTCGTATTCGGGAATTCTCGCCTGTGCCGAAGAGTTGGAATGATATTTCACAAAGGATTGAAATTTCATGTTTCGATCATCGTCAATTTCGTCGGTCAACAAATCAACATTTGCATAGCGATCGAACGTATTGATTAGTTATTAGAAAAGAAAGTAAACGGAAGGAAGAATCACAGAGCAGAAAATGAAAGCAAAATTATGGCCATCGTTGACTGACTCCGTGATTTTTTTTACTAATATCTATGTCTCCTCGTAAAACTAGACCAGATACTGTACATGTTGGTAATCGTCGAAGCCGAGAAAATTATACAGATTAGGTACAATGTTCGCACTAATTTTTTAAATTTTATTACGTGTAACTACCAGACGCCTAAGGAGACACGATTACGAAATGTTAGCATTTTAACGCGTAAAAATCACCATGTTTCATCATAGGCTCATTTTTTTGAGGGTTTTTCAATACCCGAATAAGTTTCATTGGCGTAGCTCGTTAATAAAGAATTAAAAATACACTAAACGCGAACGAGCTATTGAAAAAATCATTTTGAAAATTACCCGAATACAGCTTCTTCTCGTAATTCATTGAAATGTTTGCTTAGCGGATTACATAACGTGGTACCTATTAGTATAACTATTTCGTATCGAGCGGCTTCATTTATATATCATTTATCATTATTATATTTTTCAATCGCGCATCGGACAAGTTGCTTCTGTTACTGATTTCCATTTTGATTAATAATGCGCCTAGCTGACCGAGTAATTGCTGACAGATTTCAAAATAAGTATCGTAATTCGCTTTTTCGAATACGTAACGCGTTCGAGGGATTGGTTGTTTTAGATGAATTTTTAAATTCTGTATTGATTTTTACGTAGCGAATTTTCGCAGGAAATTTAGTGATTTATCATTGTGCTTCAAAAACTTTACTCAACTGATCTCCAGTGCTTGGAAATTCCTTTGAAATTACCATATATTTGCTTAAAATTGCATAAAAACTGTTAAAATGTTGTTAAAATTATTTAAAATTGATTAAAATTTGTTCAAATTTGTAAAAAACTGTTCAATTTGATTAGAGTTGATTAATATTTGCTCAAAATTGAGCAAAACGATTAAGTCAATGAAAAAATTTGGTTGAAATTGCTAAAATTAATCAAAATGTTGTTAAAATTGTTTAATTGTTTAAAGTTGTTCAATATTGGTTCAAAATTGCGCAATAGTTGTACAATTGTAAACAAATATTAAACAACGTTAAACAATTTTAACAACATTTTGATTAATTTTTGCAATTTTAACCAAATTTTTTCATTGGCTGAATTGTTTTACACAACTTTAGTGCAATTTTGAGCAAATATTAATCAACTTCTACCAATTTTAACATTTTAGCAGTTTTTACACAATTTTCAACAAATTTTGAATAATTTTAAATGATTTTAACAACATTTTGACAATTTTGCGTAATTTTATGTCGTTTTGAACAAATTTTAGTCGATTTTTAGCTGTTATAACATTTTAACAATTTTTGTGCAACTCTGAGCAAATATTGAACAATTTTAAGCAATTTTAATAACATTCTGACAGTTTTGTGCAATTTTACGCAATTGTAAACAAATTTTGATCAATTTTAAACTGTTTTAACAACATTTCATCGGTTTTTATGCAGTTTTGAGCAAATATTGGACAACTTTGAACAAAATTAACAACATTTTGACAATTTTGTGTAATTTTAAGCCATTTCAAATAAATTTTGATCGATTTTGCTCCGGATGGACTTGAAAATGAGGTAAAAGTGGACACGTAGTAAAATATTGTTTTAATGGATTCTATGGTGATTACAGTTATAAAGGTTTTTAAACCATAACTTGGGTTCTTTTAGATGAAGGTCGGGGCCTTAATTTCGTGAATAAAAGCGAAAGGGTTTTCCCGTTTCAACAGATTCTTACAGAATAGTTTGGGGATTGATGTAGATGTGTAGGTTTCCTTTGATCAGTTGATGATTTATGAGTTTTTCCTATGCTACAAGAAGAAGGTTTTACAGTCGTGCAATTTACATCGATTTGTCTTGAAAATTATAATTTTAATTCGTTCCAGAAATTGTTTGGTCTTAGTACTCTAAAATAATTGACAAAAAAATGGAAAATCTATCAAAATATGATTGACTAGTGAACATGTACCGATTGATTTTTCTCTTATTTGACGTACAAACAACTAATGAATTTCTACGATAATCGAGGCCACAAATTAAGGATAATAAACACCTATTTATTATATTTTCCTTCGATATAAATCCCGAAACAGTTATATCGGATAAAGAAACCGACACGAACATATCAAAGTAGAAAATGATGGATACGAAGAAGCCAAAACGCAAGAGAGATCGACTACTATAGAATTTTCTAGCATAATCTCTAAATTACGCGAATGATCTCTCAATTCCACAACATCGATTTGATTCAGTTACAAATGATGAACGATTGTATCGAAACAACTTCGCTGAATTTCTACACCATCGAAGATATATTAATTGGAAAAGATAAAAACGAAAACTATGCTGTAATAAAATAGCAAAGCAAATGATAACATCGTATTTATATACGTGCGTACCTTCGTATGTAATTTTAGTATGAAGTTTCCATATAAATCACCGATCAAGCTCGCATCCCACTTTTGATTTGAAAAATCCCACACTGGATATTTTTCGAAATACGCAGATCCAACGTGATCACAAGAACGAATCTATTTCTATAGCTGGTTACTTGGATCACGAAATGCTAGGTACATGACCTTAATGGTCGTTACTTTTTACTGTAACGTTGTTGAAATAATTCACGTGTAACAACCTTCATTTTATCATAATGTTATTCGTGTCCGCAACCGAATGTATTGATTTCACTGATAAGTTTTTCGCACCCGATCATTTTACGTTCTGGAGGAAGAGTATAATGTAATAAATTACTAATACGTTCTTTAAATTACTCCCAAGTATAATTACAGAATTCCAGAATCATTTGGGCAAGAGAAAAATTATACGCAAATATGACAACGTAATCAACACTATTTCTGGCGCCTTCGGCTCGTACATTTCAACTCCTTCGGCCAGGTTTAGATATCGGGCGTCCTTGCGGTGTAATTAAATTAAACGTCTTCCGCAAATGAGCCAAGAGACAAGAAAACATCGAGCTAAACTTCGGCTGCTTACAAATTGGTGTTGAAAAAGTGAAAATATTTGATAAATTGTCGTATACGCGCTTCTTTTACACGGTATTTATCATTATAACGGCTCTTCTCATCCGCAATTCGTTTGAATGCTGAACACGAACGGTTTCGAATGTGGCGTATAATCATTTTTTGCGGCTTTGGTGCTCCAGTTTATGTAACATGTTTAACATATCTTGGCTTTTCAACGGTGCATGTTCCATTCACTAGAATGCGTTTCCAATTCTGGATGTTCGTTGAAAAGATCTCGTGTCAACATGAGCAGCGATCTTATCTTCGATTCGAATAACTACGAACCGATACTTTGGTAATTTTTCAAAAAGTAACCGGTAGTAAACTGGAATCTCGATTCATTTTGATGTCTAATCTCACGATTACATCTTTCGCAGTACTAACTTCCACAACATGTGATCAGTGACCTAATGCGTAATCTTGTTCGTCTATTCGGACGTTTAAAGCATTTAAAAATTGAAAGCCTAATAAAATTATCGTATTTTAATTACCTAAGCGTCATTATCAGTAAATCGTACTTGCAAAGATACAATTGTCTATTATACAATCGTATGATTTATTTCGTAACGCGCTTCGAACATCGTTCCTGGTCAACTGTCATCGGTTGGTGATTTCAAAAGCATATCTGAATATTCAATTAATCTACGTAAACTTAATATAACCTTATTTGAAAAACTCTTTTCACGTATTTCCAAGTAAAACTATCAAAGTGAAATCGTAATTAATTGAAATGCGTTAGATTTGGAAAAAACAACACGCATGAGTTGGTCACTATCGCACACGATTTTGGTGTAAATGGGCGAAAGCGCTTTTGAAAATTACCTTAATGACGTTTAATCTCGCAACAACGAGGTCATTTTGTCTTTTTGTTTCTTTCTGCAAATCCGATATAATTTTTCATCTGTAAATGTCTCGTGTAATATCTCATTGTTTTCGTCTTCTCAGCACGTGATTGATAACGAGCACGTGTAATCGGATTAGAGATACCTATTGAAAAAGTAGATATTTTTCTTCGGCGAGTGTTCAACATAGAGGAAATTGTGATCTGACGATATACAAACATTTGAAAAATTGTAATTTGTTGGTTGCAAATAATCTACAATTTTTTCAAATTTTCACCTGGTTGATCTGGGGAAAAAATCGGGAAAATATACAAACGTCGACCTTTAGACACCCCCCCCCCCTCGCCCGCCACCAAAAAATGTGTCAATAGAGTCGCAAAAACTCTCTCGGCGAAACTTTGAGCAACCCGGAGAGACTAGGTTTTTTAAAGTTTCAAGCCCCTAATCAAGTCAACCTACGAGCGACAACCCAATGAGAGACTGATTTAATCGTATTCTAAGCCCCTAATCAGGTCGCGCTGGAAGCGACAACCCAGTGAGAGACTGTATTACGCGAAGGTAAAAAAGATATGCTGTAAATCAGCAGCACCCTCCGATAATATAGTTCCAGTATCTCCTTCCGAGCTTCAGAACGTTTCGTGTTGGATGACATATCCATAGGTCGCTGGTTCAGATCCGGCCTAAAGGACCATTATTAATATTGAGATTGCCGTCAATTAACTTCGCGACACGTTTTTTCAAAAGTCTTTTATGTACATTGAAAAATAACACGCACGAAAAATATATTCTACAGGGAATGACGGATATCTGAAGTGGTGCTACCAAAAAAGAAGAAAAGCAAGATGGAAGACAAATTAGAATTTATTGTGGGAAAAAATGCAAATTGATTTAATAGAAATTTAATAAAAATTTTAAGCCAACAAGCCAAGAGCTACAAGGAGCAACGTTCATTAGATCATTTAGATGGTTTTCACTATAAGTAGCATTCGTGACATACTTCACCTACGAGTAGGGAAGTATATCGCGAACGCAAACCTATCCCTGCATCTGACAGTGTTGCCTCCCGATGAACGATACCTTTACTAATTGCGAAGACGTTGGGAAAAAGTTTTTATAAAAGCTGTAGAGCGTAAAAAAATGAAACTTTTTCACACGACTTTTTTTTGTGTAAATTGCAAAGGTAACATTATATGTATATGAGTGGGAAATGATTTTTTTTGAATTTAAAAAAATTGAAATTAGTACTTGCAGTTTTTTTTTCAATTTTTGTTGCCTATTTATTTGTATATTTGTTGATAGAATTATTACTTTCTATGATTATTCATAAAAACTACCCCCCCCCCTCCCCTCTCATCTATTTTACCATTCTGCATTAACGTTTTTGTCGGTGTGATTCAAAATAATATTTTTATATTTCAAATTTATCATTTTGATTTTTCGATTTCGACGTTTAAATTTGGCCATTATGACTTTAATGCATCGATTTTGATATCTTGATTTCAATATTTGATGTTGGTATTTCAATTAAAAAGCTGTGTATGGAAATCTACAACGAGGAAATCTCATCGGTATGTGAATTACACTTGATTGCTACATTTTACTCTTCACAATGTAATATTCAATTAAACAAATCTCGAATGACACACGCGACGTTCGATTTGCATAAATTAATCGCACGACGTTATACGCGAAAGATCGGAAGTAAAATACGCGAAATGAACTTATATAATTCGTCCTTTTAAGTAGTCTCGCCTGTGCCCACGTTGAAACTCGTATATAAGCGAATTATACCGCATCATTAAATCGATAATTACGGCGGATTTTCTGCGTATACTTCTCAAGATGACAGTTAATGATTAGAATTGGTCTAGATGTAAATTTTATCTTACACTTATATCGTTCGCGTTAACACCCACCGAGCTCATCCGTTATATGCCATAAACAGAGTATACAATAAAGTTGAAAGTAATTTATCCTTAGATCTCCACCGTTACATTTCCGCCTGAAAAAAATTTGCATCTATTGTAACGAAAAACTTTGTGACGTAACTTGATCCATATTTGTCACGAAAGTTTCGCACTTCTTTCGAACGCTCTTATTATCGTCCAAAAAAAACACCATAGATCATTTATCAAATCCTCGGAGGAGGTTGCTTTCAAGATGAACGAAGTTCGATTGGGGCAACACGTGGAATACGAGAAAATGGCGTCGATTGCGTTTATGATAATATGAACCAAAGGACTCGGTAGCTTTCTCCCATCACGTTGTGAAAAATTTTTCATTGTTTTATCAGATTAATATCGAGTTAAAATTAAATTAAACGGTTTAACTTAATGGTATAACGATGTAACGGTGGTATTTACATATTAAACACATTCTTGTAATAAGCGATAAATCGTATTTTGCGTCTGCAGATCGCGTACTCGTTTACCAAACATTGCGATAAGAGATCTTGTTAGATAATAGATGGCCTATTTGATAAACCATTACAGAGATGATTAACTCGAGGTATGTAGACATTGAAAATTTAGTCTTTCGGTCATCAATATGTTAGTTCAATACTTCACTCGATACATTTTCCGGCCATTGCTTCGAGGCAATGCTACGTTATCACGTACACATCAGCAGCCGCTAAATGACATGTTAAATAATAAATAATTTTACAATATGCGTGATATTTGCTATTAATAAAAAACGCGGACGGAGGGTAGGGCGTGATAGAAAGTTTATGCGTTATTCGACGCGATAAATCAGAAACGTGATGTAAACATTAAAACTTCACATTGCGACAAATAAGAGTATCATTGATAATACATTATCTACTGGCTGCCGGCTTTACTAATCTAACCGCGAACATCATTTCAATATGTGCAATGTCACTATGGAATGTTCGTCTGGATATTGACATATTATATGCGTCCAGTGCATATCCATTATAAGTGTGAAAATTTTAATAAATAAAATTTCCTTACATGACTATTTTCACATAGTCACCTCTCCGAGTTATTGACAACTCAAAAGGCTCTATTTATTCGATTTATTCGTGTTGATTTACCAATAATTGAATACGTCTCGGAAGTACGGAAAAATTCTTAAACCGGAGAAATACGAATTCGTGCATTTTAAATCACACACATACATCGACTGCATTAACTTTCTTAATTTGATGTCATTATTTTTCGTCGTCGTTTTTCGTATTCTTTCGATTATTTGTCACGCGATATGCGGTTTGTTTTCTCTTTCATTACGGTTTTTTTTTTGGTTATAATTTCTTTTTTTTTTGCCATTAATTATGAAAATTTTTTTATATCGATTTCGAAAATTTTGGGAATCTTGAAAATGAGCATTAGGCATATAAAACGTCGAAATTGAGTTTTTCATTGAAATTGGCGTTTCTATGCTTAAATTTTCGAACCGGAATCGGTTTTTTCCAATTCTGAAACATAAAATGCTACTGGAACTTCCAAAAATTGATCAATGCTCTTGAATACTCAGTCTAGAGGGTGTTTGAAGTTCAACCTCATTATTCAAATTTTTAATTATTCTGAGGAATTGTTTGATCGTTTATGTAATATTTTGTAGATTTAAAAAAAAAGAACAGGAAATTGAGAGATTATTTATAGAAAAAAAGGATCTCCTGAGTAACGATGGGTATGCAAAACCGTTGATGAGCGGTAGAGAGGGCAGGGGATACTAACTCGTAAAAATTAAAAAAGAGCCTGAAATGGAATGTTATTTTCTAAAAAAAAAAAGTCCAAGCATAAAAAGATAAAAAAATTCTTTTACTGAAATTAAAAAAATTATTTCAGGAGGTATCGTGAAAAACCTCACATGAAAAATTGTAGTTTCGTTTTAATAAGGGAAAAAATTATTTTTTGCTGAAATGTGTCAGAATTGAAATTATAATACATTAAATTCTCTACAAAATGCGTCACAAAAAATATGACGTCATCGACCTACATTTTGAGCTATGCGTGATTAAAAGTTCAGCTTTTTTAGTGAATTTCTGACAAATTTTCCTAAAAATTAATTTTTTGCCTATGACCATGAAGAAAACTGATTTTATGCTAAAAATTTACGAGAACTATTAATGTGCGTTGAATTCTTTGTTAAATTTGTTTTGAAAAATATGACGTCATCGACCTGGATTTTGAGCTATGCGTCACCAACAGCTTTTTCAACAAATTTTCAGAGAAATTTGCTTAAATTTAATTTTGTGTTTGTTGCATTGAAAATAACTAATTTTATGTTAAAATTTATGAGAATTAAAAATAAAATAAGTACTTTAAATTCTCTACAAAATGCGTCCAAAAAGATGAAGAAAAATAGACTAAGTAGAGATATGACGTCATCGACCTAGATTTTAAGATATGCGTGTAAAAGAACAGCTTTTTGGCAAATTTTTCGCAAAATTTGCTCAAATTTAATTTTTGCTTTTGACTTGTGGAAAACTGTTTTTTTGCTAAAATTTGCGGAAACTATAATTAAAGTGCGTTTAATTTTCTAATACAAAATGCATCAAAAAGGTATGACGTCATTATTCCAGATTTTGCGCCATGCGTGATTAAAAAATCAGTTTTTTTGCGAATTTCAAGCAAAATTTGCTAAAATTCAATTTTTTGTTTTTAACATTAAAAAATACTGATTTTTGCTGAAATTTGTGAGAACTGAAATTAAAATAAGCACATGAAATTCTATACAAATACGTCAAAGAAGATATGACGTCATTGATCTGGACTTTGAGCTATGCGCGATTGAAGGGAAGTTATTTTTGGTGAATTTTGGGCGAAATATGCTTGAATTTGGTTTTAATGTTCTAACAATGAAAAAATTGATTTTTTTCTTTATTTCTACCTCAACTAAAACTCGTATGAAAGAAATAGCTCAATTTTAAGCCGAACTGGCGGAATTTTAGGGGAATTGCTTATTAAAAAAATTTAGTCATTTATCTACACTTTGATAATCCATGACAAATAAAGATTTAACTATTTCTTTCATTTTATTAAATTCATTTTGAAGTCATAAATTCCTCGATATAGTTGAAAACACATCAAAAATTCGCCACTTCGCCCTTCCGCTTCGTATTAAAATTACGTAACGACACGAATTACTTATATCGCGAATACTTCTCCTTGGGGGGGACTTCGAAGTGCTCACGATTATTGAATATCGAGTATAAATCCGTATTACACCGATAATGTATCCGACGCCGAAGTGCCACGAATCGTTAAGTAGAATATTTGAATAGTAATAAATTTAATTTACTTGCAACACGTCTTTTAAATGAACTACAAAAATAAATCGAATTACCTACGTTGAAAATAAGGTAAAAAGCACGAGTTCCCGAGGTACGCAGTAATGGCGGCGCTTTTTTCCCTTTAAATGGTTTTTCTTTTATGGAAATCACATATTACCATGTCCGTTGTAATTCGCAACAAATGTCGATTAAATAGCGCAATGTTGCAAGATAATCCCGCACGGTCCATTCATGTGGAAGATAGCGCACGTTTGTGTTAACCACAACATAGGGTATTATTTTTTATGATAAAAAGCTATTTGGTTTTCTCATGCTTGTTAGTAATTTTAATGGATTTGTTAACGAGATGTGTAAAATTTTCTATGATTTTGAAGTACGATTGGAACGCGGATTGGCGTCGTGCGTGTGTTGATTTTTAACGATCGAGATGATCGCGACGAAGGGTTGAGGTATGATTACGGCGTCCGAGAAGGTATTGGCATTGTGGAGTCATCGCCAGACGGATTAATGAAGGATTTAAGAGTTACGTTCGTGTCTGTGGTACGTCTGCGGCTTTGAGTACTTTCTAGTTTTCCCATAATGAACGGGTTGTGTTCGTGGTGATGTAATAATTAACTGAAAAAAGACGCTGACGCAAATCTGCAAGTTTACTAGCGATTGTGAATTTTTCTCGAAAAAAGAAATCGCAACGAGACAAATAATTCGCTTATAACGTCGATTTCTTTACAAAAAAGTTCGCTACTTGGAAATATCAGAGTTCGTTTTCAAGAGAGAAGAAAAACTATGAAAAAGCCGACTCTCGACGTTTCGCGAGATGTAAAAATCACCTCAAGTGGCATTTGGTGGTATTAAAATTAATCTTAGGAGCTCGTTACCGTTACCAAGTCTTTTTTTTCGTTAAAAAAAAATTGTAAAAAATTAACAAAATGTCTCATCACGGCGGCGTAAAAACATCGAGAAAAATCACTCGCGATGAAACTCCGAGAGTTTTTCGCCCAAAGTTTATATTACCAAGTTATGAAATTATTTCTCAAGTTTTCCCATCTCGTGTAACTTCGACGATAAATAACATAGTTTTAATGAAAATTTCCACTCGAATTGAAGTAGAAGTGTTAAGATGGTTTTTTACAAGATTCATTATTCCATGTCGTAGGTGGCTGTGGCTTTATTAGCAAAAGTCGTGTACTGAGATGGAATAAATTCACATGCAAAGAATATTTATCAAATACACCTGTTGTCATACAAAAGTTCGTTAATAAATGTCAATCAGGTATATACAATGTAGTTCAAGGTATCTGAAAATATTCAGCTTCTGGCTTTTTTTTTTCAATATCTTTATTAGATTTATTTTGTTTTATATACACTAATGAATACGTGGGCGAATGAGGAGAAATGTCGTTCAAGTCGTTTATTCCGTACTTGGTCGTGGCCGGTGAATTTATTCGATCACGTGTATCTGGTATTCATAAGGTTCTATGGTTCTAATATTGACCTCATATATCATTCTCGAGTCCATATGAAAAGCCATGCCGTCGATGAACGAAGGTGCGATATACGTAGAATTACGAAGATACTCTGGTTTTTCGATCGTTGGTTTGAAAATGTCGTATTTTTCTTACATAACGAGATATTATTTCTTTCTGCGTTTCGAAGCAAATCTTAGGTTTTGTGTCAAATAACAGCGTGACTCCGTCGATCGAATCACCTTAAATATTTCATCTTTTTTTAATTTTACGAGATTTGAAAGCGAGTGGTCGTATTTTCCAAAATAACGGATTTGTTTGAACTCGTGTAAAAAAGTTATTCGAATATGACATACTTGTCAATGTAAAGGAAGCAACTGATCGTGAAGATTTTTCATCTAATTAGATATTATGCATATGTTTTGTTGAATATCACAACATTCCTCACTTTCACTTCGATATTCTCGATAAATTACTATAAATGATTTCGAACAATGCTACGAAAATATAAAGAAAATTTCAACGATTGTAGTTTGATTTTTCTAACGGAATAAATCGCAGAATGTAGATCAGAAATCATTTTTACCGCGGCCGCTGGAGTTATCGAGAAGAAGAAAAAGGGAAGGGGTATGTTTTTCTGGAACGGTGCTAAAAATTTCGAATTTTTAATAGAAAATTTTAACTAATTTTTTTCAATTAATATCACACGGAAAATGAAAGGGAGGGGCAAATTCTCGCCTTGGGCTCATTTTCGCTTCGACGACTTTGGCGACAGTTGACGGAATTTGTTTCGCGTAATAAATTGTTGCACTGAATTAATTGAGAAGAAACGTCATCATGAAACAATCAATAATAATCTGGGACTTACCGAAGTACTTTTGAGAGGAGAAGGGGTGGAGGGAGGTAAACATAGTAGGAAATATTATCCAAAAAAACACAATAGTTTTTACGAAGTGAAGCCAAATTCAGAAATTTCGCGTCGAAAGTTATCAGCGTTAAATTTTTCCAATTAATGAAAGAAAAATTCATTCCTGGGAAACTCCCCCTCCCTTGTATTGATAGCTGGTGCATCCCTTACGATGATTCATTGTTAAACTAACGAGTAGATCTTTTGCCTTTTGAATTTTTCGCGAATTGCGATAAAATATCAAGAGAGAAGTTGAAAGAATTACGTCATACGTTCGATTTTATTGTGGGACAATGACGTCATGATTGTTTGTAAAAGATTTTCAGTCATCTGAGCGAAGATAAAACATGAAAGAATTGGTTGGAGAACAGCTCCGACAAGTTTTTCATGTACTTATAATGTGACCACATATTTAGCAAATATTTCCAGTAGGTCAAAAGGGGAAAGAAGGCTGGAACCCGAATGAATTCGTTGGAAAATTGAATTAAAAAATTTGTTGTCGATGATTTATAATTTTCGAGTCATTGTGTGCCGCATTAAAATGGATAAATGACGTCATCACTTCGATTTAGTATTTCATCAATGACGTCATCTAAGATTAAAAATTTCACGAGTTTTAGTTGGTTGAAATTGGAATAAATTATTTAGTTGGCTTTGCCAATTTTTTTCAATTTTCTGTAATTTATTCGTGATTTTTAACTGTAGGAGTAACCCAACATTGGGGTCATTGACCTACATAATGAGAGCGTCAAGTATAAATATTTACATTAGTTCGCCATCTATTTCAATTTTCAAAATTAAGATTTGAGGGGTGAGAGGGGGAGTGGTTCATTTTTTTGCTCAGATATGATATATAAATAATCTATTTTAACGCCTACAATTACCAGAAAAAATTCTCATTTTTAACTTCTGATGGCCAAAATAAAATATCAGCCGACGATGTGCAAAAAGTACGAAGTGCGATGTCCTTTGTAATTCCACTTTCTGGCCCCATGTGCAAAAAGTACGAAGTGCGATGTCCTTTGTAATTCCACTTTCTGGCCCCCTCTCCCTCTCAGTCATAGTTGCAGTGCTTGGCTACCAATTCCAAAAAATTGTATGAATGAACTACGAAAATTAAAAGTTTAGCGTTAGCCAACGAGTGCCTAATTTGGTATTGAAACTATGTTTTGACATGACCTTCCTCAAAGATCACCCAACGTCATTAATCGATGTTGAAAGTTCGAGGGAAAAAGGCCTTCCATATGGCCGAATCCTTCGATTTAGAATAATATCCAACACAATCATCTTTCTGACAAATAGTAACTGTCGCCTTAAAATTCCCCTTCCCCCTTCAAGGTCTTACCAACGATTATCTTTTCGTTATAAATATTCCGTGTAAATTCTAACCTAAGTATTAATCCAAATTCAGAAATGGCTCAATTTCACGTCACAAAACTTTACGACCCATTGAACTTGAACTCCTCAAGTTCAAACAATACGCGGAGAATGTCAACTAGACTAGTATTGCGTTAAGTCTACATTTCTAATACTTGATAAATTCTAGAGAAAGAAATCGAAAAGGTCATCGTGTGTATAATTTAAAATTACACATCGAGAAACTCTCAATCAAAAAACTATCACGATATCGCCAATTATAGGTAATTAAAGTTCCTTGGCGCATATTTTGTTGCATAGCGAGATTGACATTAACCATGAATGACGTTTACGGGAACTGAATTAAATGAGAGGTTCGTCGAACATCCAAGACGAAAGTCAAGGCTGTGGTGAATCACGTGTTTTATTGTATACCTCTTCGTATAGAAGAACCGTTTGAAAATTTGTTTCGTATTATGTATAATTAGATTAACTTTTGCATATTAAATTGGTAGAATTTTAATTAGAACGTTTCATAAGATTACGGTAAATTTACGCGTTTCTAGAGATGACATTAGAATTCGCGGCGCGTTGACGATTTAAATTCATTTTGTAATTAATATCGGTATAGTTTTTATTACGTTGAAAACGAACCCGTTTATGACGATTTGCATGTGTAAGAAGGGTAATTTATTCATAAATGGGCGTTAAATTTGATACAAATTTCACCGTTATGGCGTAAATCAATTAAATAACTCGTTGAAATATTAACAAATTAACCGGCGGTGTTGATTAAGTATCGAGGAACGATATAGTAACTCGATATTTCGAGTATTTCAAGTTCAATAACTTTCGATGGAATTTCTCGAATTTTACTCAATACGTGATTCAAATTACGTCGACATTCTTCGCGAATAATATAAAATAGGAGTTAGTGAAAATGCGTTTGGTTAATTGTAAAAATATCGTCGGTTTAAGGCCATTAAATGTATGAATGAACAATCGATGGATATTTTTCTACTTTCTCATCGCCAAATACGTCTTTGTAGGTTTTTTATTCCAAGACTTCCAGTCTCGTTTGGTTTTTCAACCGCTGCATCAGGCCGGAGGGGTGCGACATCATCGAGTACAATCCGCAACGTGTACTTTCGCCATGAGGCTGCACTCCAAACGCTCCCTAATTTCTAACCATAGATATTTGGGGGGGAATCACGATGAAAGCTCCCTCGGAAGATGAACCGAGGCGTGAAATTACTCGCGAACTTGTTCGGTTTGCGGATCATAAATCATGGCTGCGACGGTTAACGGTTTGTTATTAATTAAGACATTGCAACCAGTTTTTTAATCTAGATAATTCGCGCTTACGATTGAAATTACAGTTCTACCGGTAGCTGAGCGGTTATTAATCTCGAATTTAGTTTTTCTTCTAGGCGCGCGATAAAAATAAACAAGGTGTATTCACCTTTCAACTGTGTGCGCGTTGTTCGAATATGAACAATGCGCAGGTTGATAATTGAAACATGTTTTCTAGTTTAGTCGGTGAATAAATGTAGTTCAAGTTAAACCTTACCGGTTTTTTACACTTTCGATGATACATTTTTCTTTTAATTGCCTCTCCAGTTCCGCGTATTTTCAGGCCAACGGTTGGGTAATCCGGCGAAAAATCTGGACATGTTGACAAAGTCGATAATGAGCCAAGGCACGGTTTCGGTCGCTAATTAGCTCCGTACGGCGACGCAATTAAACCATAAATACCGAACAATCGAGCTATCCGAGATGAATTACCTACTATGGCGAAAACGCCGTAGAAGCCGTTGGCTAATTCCCACGCGAACTTCGTCGTTGACCTTATCCATTGAGTATACGTGTATTCGTGAAAATATCATTTATCGTTCATTCATACACCAACGTTCATTTTGTTTTTTTATTGTAAAAGAGAAAAAAAAGCCTCGTAGTAAAAGGATGAAACTGTGCTGGTTTCAAGGACATTTGTTCTTTTCTCCAGGCACTATTCACTAGACAAATCCTATGCTGAGAAATCTTTCTCCGTATTTTTGATTTTTTTGAAGAGAAGCCCACGCGATGGGGTTTGCATACCCCTCCTACCCTCTGATTCAATGGAATAAATTTTTAAAGAAGGGGTCCCAGGGAACGTGTTAAAGTGGAATTCAGAAAGATAAAGCTGAGGGTTGTTGATACAATTAAAATGGCGTTCTTTTTTAGATTGATTTCTGAGCGACGTTCAATTATGTTGATTTTAAAGGATGAAAAAATGAGTTAACGAAAAAATTGATAATAACTAAAAATATTCCTCATAAAATTTTCTATCAGATGAAGTTACTAACATTATTCACGTAGATCGTAACGTTGTCGAGAAAACCCCAAGTGGACTTGGCCTGTTTGGCCACTAGAAATGTGATTCTTCATATTTTTGACGCTACATCGCGAAAAAATGGATTTACGAAAAAATCAACAATAATTTAAAATATTCGTAATAAAATTTTCAACAAATTACGTCATTAGCATTATTCACATACAACGAGGTATTGAGGAAGAAAAACAGATTAAATATACTGGGGTTGATTCTTCAAAACGTTGCAATTTTTTTCATCACATTAATGACTCCATAACACATGACGATGATACGATCGAAAAAAACTCCGTTGATTTTGAGACTTTCTAATATGATTTATTATATTTTTACGAGTTGGTAAATTGATCGACAAATGTGGAAATTTTTCATTAAAGAGGAGGATTTATGTAATGGAAAAAGGCTTCTGAAAGAAGAGCACTATGATGTTACGGAATTGTTGGGTATAATTAAGATTATGGGAGCTTCTTTGGTCACGTGATAGTTTTAATTATCCGTACTCTCCATCGTAAAACGCAAAATGTAAATATTTACTCGGTAACTTTCTTCTAGTAACTTTTTTACGCGTTAAATATCGACAATAAAAAAGCATTTATGGGAAAATCGTGATTTAATTCGCGTCAATAAGTAGCGAGTTATTCGTCATAATTGTGGAAACATTGCCCTGTGATCGTGCGAATAGGTTAATATTCGTAGCAACTTCCTATGTTGTTTTTTTCATTCGCCGGATCCCGAAGACTCGTCCATGTACACAATCCCTTCTCAAGGTAATAAGAAAAATCAAGGATTTTCTCGATGTAACCGTGAGTATACTTACTCGTAAATAACTAAATATAAACGATGGTGGAAAGATAACTGAAAAACTATGTCAATCGAAAACATAAATTACCTATCTGGATTCTTTAATGATCGGTTTTATCACCTGTTTAAATTGTAATAATATCGAGAATACTGATGGTAATTTTTTAACTGTCCATTTTCTCACCTAAGTCGAAAATCATATTGCGTAAGGTTCCGTGCGACTTGCATTTTATGTTATTTTCGAATCGTGGTTTTTCAAATGGATAAAGTGTAAATTATACGTTCGAGATTGTTAAACTTAAATGGATGCTGCGTTTGTAAAACTAATCCGATATGATTGCTTTGTGGTCGTCGAAGTTGTGAAAATGTAATTAGATTGAAATCCTGAAGGTATAAAATTTACGAACTTGTGTAAATTTCAAGTTTGATTACTTCGGCTGGAATTATCGTTCGGGGTGTTAAAATTATTGTTTTAGCTTGATTAATCATGATTTGTCTGATAATATAACTGTGTTTTTATTTCGTTGATTTATCACCTCGTGTAATAAGGGAAGTATCAGCATTTCTTTTTTTCGGTATGACGTCATCACGTACAATATCAAAAACTGCATCATGAGTTCATGGCATTGCTGCGATATTACGTACGTTGTGAAAATATCAGCGATATTATCAATCACAGCGTCAATATAATATCAATACACCTTACGAATGACGTCATCGTGATATTACAGTTTTATACCAAATGATTCTACCGCATCACTATGATATCAATATCGCAAATGACGTAATTATGACATCACGAGATCATTATATTCTACACCGTACACCAAAGTGTCGCTACAATATCAATATTATTGATGACATCATCACAATATCACAATAACATTGTGAACCATATGTTACAATGTCACTAAAATTGCCATCACATCAGACAGCATCAACGTGACATTGTGACCATATTGTGATTGTGATATCAGTCCTAATATTATTGTGATATGATATCTTACTGATGTTTTGTTGATATTGCGAATTGCAATGATTCTGTAGTGATAACATGATACTATGAAGACTTTGTAGTGATGTTGATATTTCATGACAACGTGTCTCGTGACGAAGACGTTATACCTTAGTAATATCTTAGTGATAATTAATATTGTTAGTAGTATCACGATGATACTATGTTGACGTCATAATAATATGGCTCGTGATATCAAGATGACGTAGTGAAATAGTAACGTCAGCGATGCTGCTGAAGTGATATCATCATGAAGCAGGTTGTTACATTTGTCGATATCGTTTGAATATATAGATAATTCCAGAAAAGAAGTGATCGAACCATTGTAGAACGAGATGTGTGTTTTATCATCGAACAAAACAGAAAAAAAAGGTGCTTCAATGTTACCAACATAAAAACATAAAATCATAAATGGGAAAATATTTAATACAGGTCCTAATGGACTACAAAAATGTTTGAGCCTTTTTTTTTTAATTTTCATGAAATTGAAGAAATGAGATGAGATGCTTTATGAGCTTGTGGTAAAATTTTTAGTAGCGTCGATGTTCAAAATTTTACATTTTCCACGGACCCTTCTCGCTCTATGGTTTTCGCACACCCCCACCCTTCTGCAAAATGAAATAAAAAATTTATTAACTGATTTTTGACCTTATTGATGCACGAATCCACTATTTAATTAACTATTTGAAAATATAATGCATTCAAATTTTGGAAATTTGGTTAAATTATGCGAAATTTTCATAAAAACTTGAAAATCGATCGAATTTTCAAGGTTGCTGTTCAGCAACGTTGCTGGAGACTCCGCGCGCTGTATTTTGACCTCATTTTTGTAATTCGAGTGGAAGGGGAATTACGTAATTTTCAACGAACCACCCAAAAATATTTCCTGATTAATTCCCCACGTCAGACCTCACGCTTTAGATCATTTTTAATGGGAAATGCTTTCTTATATTATTTCTAATTTTTGTAAAATGAATAAAACGTGAAAAATTTGTAGTTTGAAATTTTCAACGAGACATGAATTTGAAAATTTTGAAGAAAATTAAATTTCATAAATTCAATAGAAATGAATACATAGTTACAAAAAATTTAACAAATTAACAAATCGATTTACGAATATAACTGAAAATTTTGAAAATAGAATATTTCTCGAATATTAAGACTTAATTAAATTACATTTTCAACAAAAAAAAGTCCCAATTGTTGAAAAATACATCATATTGTGTTACTTTTCACGCGATAACGAGCCAATTTACGAAAAAAACAAGCAATTTTTTCCTTTATCGCGTCAAAGAAAGCTTAAAAATAAATACCCAAAATTCTCGTCTCGTTGTTGATTTTACTTAAGACTTAATCCCGTGCGAAGTCTCATTTAATGCTGAAAACTCGTTAAACGCCTCAAACGAAAATTGTTTGATGTATTTTACTAAATTAAAGTCTCGGCGCGTTTCTTTTTGTGACATTTCTAGGGTTGATTTCATTACTGGGAATTATTAAATTGTCTAATGACCCAGATACAAGTGCGCAACGACGATTACTGCGATGGTGAATTACATAAGGAAGAAAAAAATTTACGAATTATTTAAATTTTTGATAATTACCATGAAGGCTGGTCAACGTTGAAAAATGTCCGATAAAGAGTAACGTAATAAATCGGAGCGTTAAATATTAAACATAGTAAATTTCATCGCGTCTTATGTTCTATAATAAATTATATAACGAGTATCACAATTTTACCGACCACTGGGAGCTTAATGAATCTATCACGAATGATGAATGAAGTGTTTCATCCCAGAGTCGTCCCAAATTACATGTGTTTTTTTTTTTATTTAACGCTACCGTAAGAAAAATTTTTTACGATTTGTAATTCGATATGGTGGTTTTTCGAGTTTCATTTTTGTTTAAAATTTTTTATATTTTTAAAGAATGAAAACACATTATTTGTGAAGATCTTACGGTGAATTTTTGTTGTGATGGAATTACAAATTACAAGCGTTTGAGACATTTTGAAGAGGCTTTTCAAGGATTTCTCCTTAATTAAATTTTCAATTTATTCCTTTGTCCAAAAATTTCATTGTATTTTTTTTCTTAAAATATTATAACAAACGTTTTTTTTTAATTTGCGAAATTCTTCGTTCGATGTTGAGAAACACTTGTAAGAAGAGTAGAAAATTTACATTTTGCGTTTGAATCAGGGTCAGTAACATGTTTTTCCTCGTTGCTCGAGTTCATTGTAGTAGTTCGAGGTGAGAAAAACCTCGCGAAGGTTTAGGATTCATTTATACGAAATTTTATGCGTATAAGTAAAACTTACCATTTCTTTTTTTAACTTTGGGCTTTCCAGTTGCATTGGTTGCTGCTGGCGATACAGAACTACTTTCAGTGTTCACTTTAATAGCAGAACTAACATCGAATTCTAAAATTAACGATAAAAAGCACAGAAACAAACAACACCGGTTTAATAAATTCGTTTTCGGCATTTTTGCTAATTTGATAAAAATTTGTAAAAAAAAATCACAACGGCAAAATTTCCGAAATTGAAACGAAAAACTTTACATTTATATGAAAAAAAAACTAAAAAAAAACTAATTGTTGACGACTAGGACGAAGCTCGAGACAATGTCATTTTTCGCAACGCCATAATGGATAACTGACTAACTCCAGAGGAACGGTTTTACCTCTTTCACTGGAAGTCGATGGTATTTCTCCTTGCATATGCCGGTCCACGAGTATAACGGGTAGTGGGCAGGTACGACTGTGGTAATCTAAACTGCAGAAGAAAGGGAATTCACCTTCTCTTTCGATCGACGTTGTCTGGCTACGGATATAGAACTCGAAGACAACGAATAAAACGTAACAATCCTTTAATTTTTAATTATTTGCGGCTCTGGTAAATCCAAGTCGGAATTTGTGGTAGGCCGGTATCTCTTTGTTTGGCGTGATAATTGACGTAATTTTACATCAGAACAGGCGTCGCGTCGAGGAATTTTCCGATAATTAATGCGGTACGAGGATTTCCGAAATGTTTGAGAATGGTTGTTTGGCGGATTCGATGTCGGAATGAAAAATCCTCAAGAAATTAACGAATTTAATCGATATTAATTGATTTACGTCAAGGTTCTCTTATTGGATTTTTCCATTTTGAGTGATTTTCTTTCCATGACGTGTATAAAGCGAGAATAACCTCGATGATGAAAATTTCGAAAAATTACTTTGCGATTTATTCAAATTGAAGAATAAAAAAATTAATCAATTAACGAACTAGCGTTAGAAAAAGTCACGCGTATATTGAAAAAAATTATTTCCCTTCTAGAGTAATTCTATATACTATTACTAGTACAGTCATTTTAGGTCAAAAATCAACATTAATTTCCCGAAACGGGAAATTCGGAACATAGGTGCTATACAACATGTACTTTAGTATTCCGGAACTTCCCATCGATCGGTTGATACCTTGCCCCCTTTTTGGGGGTTTGAAGGGTCCACTTTTTGGTTTTTTCGCAATAACTTACTTAGTTGTGAAAATTTGGAAAAAATGTTTCTACAAAAGTTGTAGAGAATAAAAAAATACAATTTTCGCATCAAAGTTTTTTTTCGTGGAAGGTCATGCAAAGGAGCTGGAGCCAGGGGAAAAAACGTACTTCTTTCAATTCCAAAAAAACTCAATTAATTTCCTAAAATCGGCTAAATTGAAGTGGAAAAGTTGTCACGTTCTACATTGCTTCAAAATGATGCTCAAAACAAGAAAAAATGACCGCCGTTGACAATTAATCATTTTATGGGGGTGGGACCCCCTTCAAAGAAGCTTATATTTCACGAGACCTAACTTTTTTAGGAAAGAAATTACAAAAAAATTCTCCAAGTAAAAGTTGTAGGCATAAAAAAACGAAAATTTTCATCCCAACAAATTTTTTGTAGGTAGGCGCGGCAGCGAGATATCCTCCAACGAGTAGAACAAACCGCAGAAAATGGCAAAACCTGAAAACTTGATGTAGAACCTTCAAACCCCCAAAATGGGGACAAAATATCAACCGATCGGTGGGAAGTTCTGAAATACTGAAGTATATGTCATATAACACCTATAACCTGAATTCCCGTTCCGGAAAATTAATTTTGGATTTTTTGGATTTTGCCAT
>QBDW01001768.1:0-15921 GCA_003261595.1 Maconellicoccus hirsutus
AAAAATTATTTACTCGTATTGTTTTTTGGAGAAAATTTGAGAATACTTTTCCACCAAAATATTATTACTTCAAGATACCGCCATTTTTGATGACTTTTAATCTACATGATGGGCCTTTACCCCCTCCCCCTTTTATCACACCCTTTCTCAGTAGTTTTCCGTACTTATCCAAACGACAAAAAAACAAAGAAATTGTAATTTTTTTCAAATTATTTGAAACAGTGTTGCCACCGTTTAGATCACAATTGAGTATTGCCTGCGAAGCTCAACTCAAATTTAATATCGGCGACGTCATATGATGACGTCCCAACTGTTTTTATAAAAAGAACCGAAGTCGTCACAGTTTTTTTGCTAAAAAATTCAAAAACTTAGGAAAATAAGTTGCAAGAAAATTACAGAAAATTAGGAAAATACGTATTTTTGAAATAAGTATCTTGTTTAAAATCAAGCGACAAGAAAAATTATTTAAAAAAAATCACGAATAACGTTGCTTTTCGTGGAAATTAATTTAAGCTGAAGATACTTCGATTTGATGAAATTGACGTTAAATTTACTGTAGCATGCCTCCTCATCCCTCTTCATAATTAAATTAATTCGTTATAATTAATCATATCACGTCGATATTTTTTCAACATGAAAATTTCTCAAAAAGAGACACTTCTTTTTAAAATTTTGTATATATTAGTCAAACTATTATTTTCTTTTTTTCCCCCGAATTGATAAAATAATTTGCACCGGAAAATTTCGATACATACTTCAAACACGATAAAATTAAAAAAAAAAAATATTTTCTATAAATCCAATCTAATTGCTTTCTACGAACCTCGAGTCTCGCTAAAATTAAAATAATAAAAAAAATCCTAAAATTCAACAAAAACAACTCCTTATATCCTCATAATCCGCATGTTTCAACACACCAACATACACTTTGCTGCGTTATACAAAACTAAGGGGCAAAACACCACTCGCATACAAGTCGTAATTTCGAACACCTCGTGCTCCGAGCTCCATTAAAATATGTACATGAAGTAAGAAGCAAATTTAAGCACTGACCTTAACATGACGACGAGTTCGACATCTCCGCAGAAACCCTCCAAGGCAGCGGTCCCTTGTACCCTGACGGCGTTCACTTTATCACGTAACAATTGATCGCTGGCCACCGATCGATGGCGTTCTTTTAGTATATCGAATATGTTGGGCTGTCTCAGGAAAGCTACCAATTTATCGTTATATGCTGTAGGAATGTTTAACGTTAATGAGACGATGTTCGAAGCTTGAGGTCTTGGCGGTACAACCGGAGCCTGAAAACGAAGCCAAAGTTTAATACTTATTTCGAGGTAAGTATTTATAATTTTTAAATACTCGTATTAAAAAAAAAAAACAAGTAAAAAATTATTTAAAAAAAACAGCTTTTCGAACTACCACAGAAGCGCAAAAGAGGATATTTTAAAAACTATGGAAATTTATTCCCTCGGATAATGTGCATATTTCTCCTGAAAATCTCTAATTTTGAAAAAAAAAACCGAAAAAAATACGTAATTCTTCCAAAATGATGTTGATTTTTTTTAGTATTTTTTAAATAAAGGCAACAAAGAGAAAACTCATTTTCTCCTTTTTTGTTTCTTATCTAAAAAATATTACATTTTAAAAAATCCTTAAAATTCGAATCATTACTACACTTCTACTTTTCCCTTCAAGTAATGTACACACAAATTCTAAAATTACCTCTATCGTGGTCCAAAGCCTTTATATGACCTTGCTTCAATAATCACAACCCCAAAGGAATCATTCCTTTGACTAATAATTAAAGATCATTACACGAACTACCCAAGAAATTCGACACGTTTGGGAATCACCAATAGTTGATCATCTCGTTATAGTAATTAAAACAGCACCATTGACGTCACTAAATAATCGGACACTCGGGTAGTAAAAATTCGCCGACGTGTTTAATCCAACTTGGAAATTTCCACAGTGAAATCCAACCTTATAAAGCTTGTATTATCTATATTTACCACTTCATTTCATAACGAGACGAAAACTTTATGAGGTTTCGAGTTTCGAAATTATATCTCAAAATACCGCACAATTGGGAAAATTTCTCGATTTTTAGCTTAATCCCTTTAATCAACGTATTTATATAGCGTCATTTTCTCAATTTTTTGAAGGAAAAATTCCCTTACAAGAAAATTACTGAATTCTGAAATTTTCAGCAACTCTGGAGCCTCCAGTGAGGTGTAAATTTCCTCCAGCAAATAATAATCGCTCCAGCGGGCGTACAGATATTTCAAGCATAGTAAAATACAAGCTTTTGTTCGATATTTATCTCTAAAATTTTTATATGGGCACTTCCCCGGAATTTTTTTCAAATCACCGAACGATTTAAAAATCTGGAATTCCAGAAATTAGCATTTTTTGACCATCGACGGAAAATAGGTTTCTCCTCGTCCAATTTCTTCGCTACTCGTAAAAAATGAATTTTTTCTGCAATAAAAAGCGGGTAAAATTCGCAATTTATCAGCATTTAGGAACCTCCAGCAAGTTTTTAATTTTCTCCAGCACTTTGCGTGCATTCCAAAAAACTTAAAAATGACCACGACAAGACGAAACTCCAGTTTCCGACCATTTCCGAGTAACAAAAATTCCATATGTACATTTTTCGGGTATTTTTTTTCGAGATTTTAAATAATGGAATTTGAAAAACGGACAAATCTGCTCGAATACTTCAGTGATCCTCGGAAATCAAAATTTTTCCTGCAATGAAAGTATCCAATCATGATTCTAGAGCCTCCAGCGAAGTTTCAATTTTCTCCAGCGCTTTTTAATGGCTCCAAAAGCCTTGGAAATGCTTCCGGCAGCCGAAAAATTCGTTTTTTATCAATTTTCAGACACGAAAATTCTTTTTAGACGCTTCCGGCGTGTTTTTTTCAAGATGTTAAGTATTGGAGAAATGCTGGAATTTCAAAAACGCCCATATACGTTTAATTTTCCTCGCCATTCGCGAAAAATGAAGTTTTTCCGCAATAAAAAGCAACAAAACTTGCAATTTATCATCATTTTAGAGTCTCCAGCAAGGTTTCAATTTTCTCCAGCATTATGCAAATGCCTCCAGAAGACGTGAAATACTTCTATCAAGCTAAAAATACGATTTCATCAACTTAAAAGTAATTAACAACATGGTCCGCTAGTTTCCACAAATTCCAACCAAAATCTCGAAATCTCCACCAATTAGATAAATACTCCTGGCAAAACCTGCTTCACAGAATCGAGCAAATATTCCAAAATTTGTGACTCATTCGAGTCTTACGATCCCCCAACCATGCCAAGCCTATTGGCAAATCCAACAGACTAAAAGCGACCACACATCTTCAAAACAAGCCAAAAACAAAATCTCGGTGCTCAACAAAATGAAAACAAGCTTGGTAAAATCACAGCCAAAGCATCGCGCCTACGATTCCTTCGAATCAACGAGGCCACGAGACGCTGCCGCGAAACGCTTAGACGGCACAAAAAGCGACTCGAATTTCTACGTTTCGCTACGTACGCAATGGCTACGACACTTACACCCATAAAAGGAGGTCGTTCACCGGTACTACGACTCCTTTCTCGTCGATTATGCTGTTTAACACACCACACCAGCAGCGGATAAACACAAGGATGCGTTACCGGTATACGCGGATCGATATACGTCGTAGATCTAGTCACGTGATCGATGAAAAATTGCTAACATCGTCAAATCATAATTAATTTTCACGTTTCGACGCAAACAACATGTAACAAAGATACGCGCGCATGCTAAATCACGCCGACGCTTCGGCTCACCTTGCCACTGGTGTCCATTTTCGACTCCCATCCTCTCGGTAGTTTTCGGCTTTTATCGGCGAAATAATTAAGGAACCTGATCAAATCGATGTTATTCTTGTATTGATTATATAACGACAAATCTCTACGTATTCTCGAAACCATATGCCTCAGGGTTTGATTTTGCGTGTAAAGCTCATGAGCGTCCTATCAACAGAGATCACACGTTACAAAGCTCATCGTACTTTACCACCTCCGTCAACGTACATGATTCGCCTTCAACACAACGTGAAAATCGGGCCTGGCTAGAAAATCCATACCAGGATTCGAATGATGATCGATATCGGCCTGCGTCCTCCTGACCGTCGTCACCGCCGAAGTCGACGCATCCTCCTGCTCCGGTCGGCCGGTAATCGTACGACGAATACTTTGGTATCTACAACATAATTTCGATTAGTCAGCTTTCAACGTAGGTCATTTCCGGTGCCTGTAATTCGCCCCATCGTCCTTATCGTCGCTCGCCCGGTATGTTCGGTATGCGAGCGGAAATTCCAGCGTTATCGCGGTTTTTTTTTTTTCACCTTTTTGTAACGCGACACGATAACGCTTCCCTTTCCGCCGTACTTTGCCGTTCGATTATGCACGACGCGTACGTGACATAAGATGGTGCTATTTTCGGTGAAAATAATGCCACCGTACCTTCGATCGAGTTGTATTCTCTGCAGATCGTTGGCGCCGCGGGACTGCGGAAGATTTTTATTCGGTCTTTGCCACGTCGTGGTGCGATTCGCGTGATCGATGTAGAATATTCGTCCATGGGCGTCGATACGTGCTTCCCAATCTGCGTCAAAACACAAATATCACCGTAAGAAATCGTCTACCGCGAGCGTAAGATTTTCGAAATTAAAAAATTCCTGAAAATATCTGGCTCACAAGAGTAATTCCCAAACGGTAAAGGTTTTCCGGGGCCGGAGGAGGGGAGGGAGGGATGTAATTTCAATGCCATTTTCAAAGGTTTTATAGTAAATTATACGAGGGAACCCCTCTCCTCCTTCCCCACCCAAAAAAATTACGTTACGGAAATCACTCGATTTTTAAGTACAAGAATTTTTAAATTACACTTGAATTTTGAAAGTATTGGAAAAAATACCCCCCCCACCCCCTTCCATCACCCACTGGAAAATCTCGTCACCTACAATGTGCCTAACGAATTGCTGATAACGAAAGTAATATAAAAATAGTGATTTTTTGACCAAGATCGCCTTTTTTTCGTAGGAAATCGTAAAAAACGAGATTTTTGAAATATTTTATTCGCCAGTGTTACCACATTAAGAAACAAAATATGCAAAAACTACTAAAGAAATTTTGATCTTTTCAATAGAAATTCTACAAACGATAACGAAACAAAATTACAATATCAACAATAATTTTTTTTTCATCGAAAAAAGTTTTGTTTCATTTTTTAAAAGCATTGTTCATTTTCCTGGAATTTTTCAACCCTCGTGAATGAGTCATTTGCATAAAATTAACATTATTTACATTCCAAATTCCAGAGTAATTTCTTTTTTTCAATTTTTTAAGTTTATTTAAAAATTTTACGTTATTTATTTATGCATTAAAAAATTTTTATTCAAAAAAATGCAGATTTTTTTTTATTTGATATTTAACGTCACAAGGTTATTTATAACACGAAGTGACTTAAAATTTTTTTTTTTTAATTTCAAATTGTTTGGTCATGAAATAAAGTGTTTTTATTTTAATGAATTTTAATGAGAAGTTTGGTACAGCTTTTAGCCACTTTTTATTAGTTTTTAACAATTTTTCGATACTTTTCGGTTTTTTATTACATTATAGAATTTTTATTCAATTTGCCACCCTGTCAATTTTTTTCAAAAGAATTTTTTCAAGTAAAAAATTTTTAGAACTTTAATTTAAATTTAAAAAAAATTAATAAAAATAAATGTATTTCTTTAAAATTATAAATGAAAATAAAAAAATTATTTAATTAATAAAAAAATTGTCAAAAATGGCGAAAAAATCGTAAAAAATGACAAAAAAGCTCAAAAAAATACGTCTTTAAATTACCTTTTTTCCATAATGCGGAAGAATTTATCAATTTTTTAGGAGAAAAATTCATAACAATACTATTTAATTTTTCGGTACAATGTAGTTGGCAACACTGTCTGCAAAATAATCCGATATTGAATTTTTTACAAACTTTTTTCTAAAAAAAATTGCTTTATTTTTCAATAAAAATATGAAAAAAAAACTTTGAACATAAAATCCAAATTTCAACCAACCTATTTTATTTCATAAAGGGGTCGTTGGCTGGAGGGGGAGGGGGATATTATTCCTGATACTGATTTTCAACGTTTTTGTTATGATGTATTTCTTAATTTTCAATAATTCGCCAAAATTCACCCAATTAATTTGAGTTTACTGCAGCGAGGGATGAGGAGGGAGGAGGAAAGAAAAATTCCATTTCAAATTTAAATTAAAGTACCTTTAAAAATTCCCATATGATGTTCATAGAGAAAAAAAATCACCAAGAAGAGAACATCAAACTTCCCTCCTCCTCACCGCATCCTTCAAGATGACGAATTTTGGCATTTTGTTTGAAAAAATCTCATATTACGTCACATTTGTTATAAATAAAGAATTCAACTTCTCGCCTCAAGTTCATTCGCTGGGCAATGTCCCCAGACGCCCTCAACTTCACCGTGTGGCCGCGCCGATTTGAAAAACACGTTTACTACGGAACTTACCTATTGGCAATCTATCCCCGTCGGGCAACACATCGACCCTGCGTATCCTCGTATTCTCGGATATAGAAGGCAACCTCATCGTCCTCCTTCTGAGCGACTGCGACGTCGACGGCACGTCGCTATCGGAATCGGAGGAACTCCGGATGGGCGCAACTAGCCCACTGGAAGTGCTCGGCTGCGACACGCCGTTCCTCGCGGGACTCTCGGATTGATTTCTGAATTTCCTCGCGTGGTGCGTGGGCGTAGGCGGGCACTGAAGATCGCCGCGATGCAGCGACTGCGACATGCAGTGATCCGGAGGATGGCTAATTTGACGCGATAGTAACTTATGCCCATTGAAGACATCCGGTTTACCGCGACTCCCGTCTTTGTATGCTTTGGTAGATTCGAATTCGGATTCGGTACTGGAGCTGGTATACCCTCTGTAGCCGACTTCGGAGAACGCCACCCCCGAGTCGGACGTAGGAGTTGAGACGGAATTGCCGCTGTTAGGAGATACCGGCGAAATGGAGGTCTGCGGTTGGGGCACGGTCAGGAAACACGCGCTCGTCTGAAGGCCGTTGGTATGATACCTCGGTGGGTTAACCGGTCGAGGGTTTAACTTAATATCACAGTTTTGACTAGAATGATTAAGACCGGCGCCGGAGCCGTTGGCCGCGCGTACACTCGCTTCCGGCACATCGCCTTCGGGTGTGGCCAACGGGGCGACATCGAGTAAACGAGCGTTCTTCAGTTCGTTCAATTCGTCTATATCGATGATCTCGAAATTAAACGCGTCTTCGGGATTGACGAGTTTCTTCGGACGAGGCGGAATGGCCGGCACTTCCAACGGATAGAAGGGTTTATAATGACGCGATACCTTGGGCGGCGAGCTAGTATGTTCCAGGGCTCTAGTACGTTCCAGCGGGCGATGTTTCATGTGGTAGGAACGCGGCGGCAATGGAGGCGGATTTTCCGACGTCGTCGGTAATTTCGTCGCCGTCTTGGGTTTACTCTGCGACATCGCGTCCGCCGCTGGATCGATCCAAATACGGTAGTATCTCTTGTCTTCGGCCGTATCCAAGAACTTGGGAGCGGATTCGTGCGAATTCCACGTGGGAAATTCGATCTGCGTACGAGCCGAATCCGAGCCTTCGGAATTACTCTCCTGATCCGAGCCGGCGACGTTATTACGAGGGAAACCATTCGGTAATGAGGACTTCTTCCGTAGTAGTCTCCAACCTAAAACGAAAACCTCCGTTAAGCCCTGATGACCTCATTTCAAAGAAAACGGGCTCACGTCTCCACCGAAAATTTACCTTTTTTACGATATTTCGTCGTCGACAATTCATCCTCCGATTCGCTTTCCGAGCTGTAGGCATTTTGTTTGTTTCCCATTTGTTTGCTGTTTCCAGCTTTGTCGACTTTTGGATCTTTCTTCTTCGACGTATCCTTCAACGATTTTTTCGAACTTCCGGCCTGCTTATCATCTGGTACCTTCTCCGATGCTAATTTATACGTCGACTCGAAGTCCACCGGTTCTGATTGAGCGAAGCATAATAAATTGATACCGCCGTAATAACGAAAACACAGCAACTTGTTACTTTCTGTAATCACCGCGACCAAAAATATTACAAAAAATTTTTAATTTCGCGAAATTCAAAACTTCTAAAATCTCGACGTATTTTCGGCTCAACTTGGAAAAAAAAACAGGTCACTTTGATCTCTAAATTTTATTCAAGTTACAAAATCTCGCATGAATCACACAATACCAACATTCACCTCTCCTCGCTTGAAAACACACCCAAAATACGCGGAAAAAAAATAACACCTCACGTACATTTCGATCTAATCGAAGAATACGCGATTACTCGAAAATTCACCCTACGTGATGCAAATCACCAACACGTGGTCTTATCAACATACTACCAATCGAATTTTCACAACGTTGATAACAAAAATTGATAAAAAAAAATACGAAAAAACTCTACGATATAAAATTATCTATTATTATAAAACTCCGCGTTAACGTTTCCAACAATAAATGACGTCTGAGAAAACAAAAAATATGCATCGAGCTTAATCAGCAACGAAATATAGAAGCTTCGTAAGCGGAAACGAAATCGTCGATTAAGTAGAGTCATCTTTAATCACTTCTCATCCCCACTACTCATTCCTTCGACTTCCTGCTCGATTCGGATAACGAGTCGATTGCAAGAAGAAAACCATCGAGTGGAATTTCCCTCGAGGAACAACAAATTGCCAATTTTACAAAATCTTTTTATCGTGATAAGTGCCGAAAAATAGAAAATTTAAGGGGAAGGGGAGAGGATTTTTTGTACGCTTTTCCCCTCAATTTCGTATCCATAAAATCGACGATGAGATTTTGTATTCGATTTTTAAAACGAAGGAAGCAGATGAGAAAATTGAAAAAAATTCGTGATTTCGTGAAAAATACTCTCATTTTTTCTAAGAGGCCAAAATTAAAAAAAAAACATTATTTCAATGATTTTTCAAATATTTTCAAAAGGAATGCACCTTTTAAAATAAATTACACGGTTACAACATCTCTTGAAAATTTCGTTTCAACGAAGCCACATAAAAAAAAGACTGAAAAATCTCGAAAATTTAAACAGAAATGAATTCAAGAAAAAAATTAAAAAAATGAGTCCCTTTTGAAAATATCATTTTAGAGAAAATGAGGGTGTTTTTCACAAAATCAATTTTTTTCAATTTTCTCGTCTGCTTCCTTCTTTTTAAAAATCGAACTAAAAATTTCAACGTCGATTTTTTAGCTACAGGAAGAAAAATGAAAAAATTCCTCTCCCCCTCTCATTTTTTATCAAAAATGTCCCTAATTTTATTTCCAGCAACCCGTATTTTTCAAAACTTCCCTCATAATGGGCAAAATTCCCCTCATAAGCTTGTTTTCTAGGTAAACCCCCTCCCCAGATTAAATAAACCTTGCCAATGTTCCATCAGATTTGCTTCAATTGGAGGAATTTTCTAGGCAAAACCACTTCTTGATGGAATTTCCAAAAAAACTGGAGAATTTATTCAGGCACGAATGAAATTTTGGAACAAAAAAGCGCCTAATTTCATCTAAAAAAATGTTCATAAAATCATTTCCTTCAACACTTGAACAACGAACTGGACAAACCCTTGAATAAGTGAATTTTGAGACTAAATCGTCATTTCGAGGGCCAAAGATTGGACTGAGGTGGAAATGCTAAATAAGAAAATTGTTCGAAATTGAGTAAGGCACTATTTTATTCCTATCTCCTCAATTTTTCATGATTTTTCAAAAACTCCATGAAAATACCATATTTTTATCATTATTATAATCGTAAATTAATCTTTGGGAAATTAGCCTCATAAAAAAAAGTACATAGTGAAAATTTTTGGTTTCCAAAGAGGCTCAGCTACTTGGTCCGCGATAAAAATTGAACAAAAAAATTTGAGGCATCGTGAAGCTCCCTAAAAAATTTCAAAGCTCAAATTTCTACATATTTTTTTCATAGGAGATTTGACGAATTTCATTTTCTGACTCACAAAATTATCACACAAAAAATTCTGGAATTTTAACCACAAATAGCAGAAATAGTGACTAAATAATAATAATTTCTTAGATTTTCTTGGCTTTTTGTTCATGTCGAAAATCACCATGAGGAACTTCGAACCATTATTTTTTAATTAAATTTTTAAAAAAAGCTGTTTTTCAATATTAAAAAAAAATAAGCATTAAAAAATTATCAAAATTTATGAAAAATAATGCAATTGGAAAAAAAAATTAATAAGTTCGTCCTTTATTTTATATGAGAATTTTCGTCATTTACAAAACGCATCGCTGATTTTTAACCTTTTTTTTTAGAATAAAAAATTTTTCAAAAATATTCAAACTCGATTTTCTTTATTTTTTTAAATGTTCAATTTTTTTCCAATAAGAATCATGATTATTTTATTCAAAATTTCGAACCACTTCTACCATAATATTTTGTAAATTTCGCATAATTTTGACTTTTTATATGCTTTTTACATTTTTTAGCACTATTTACACCTATATTTCCTATTCTTATTTTTATCAAGCTGTATATATCAACAAAGGTGTGGGGGGATCTAATCGACCTTGCAGTTCCCGAATCCAAAAACGTATTACTCCACCCCCTCCAAGTCCACAACCCTTCAGCACACCTACCTACATCAGAATCAACTCCACCTTACCTCAAAACTCATTAATAAACCCTCAATCGTCACATCCAATCACATCACGTTCCACTTGCTCGCGATCTTCATCACTCATTCGGCTACGCGAATAACACGCTCCGTTTGGCACAACGTGACAACGGCGTTTCCCCATCTCCGATCAAATTGCATTTTCGGTTCAAAAACACCGTCTCGGATCATCGAAAAAAGTAAACCATTTTAATAAGGCACTTCCTTTACTGCGTTACAGGAAATGACAAAACCGCCCTCGTCTTTAAAACGTCGTCTACGCATGCGATGGCTTTGTAAAAAAAAAATATATCTTGCGGCTTCGTTTTTTCCCCTCTTTTTCAGATTTACCGCAATGGAAAATTATCCGAGTATGTCATCCCTTAAAGTGCACGAAGGTAGGAAAGCTTATTACTTACCATGACTAGATGGAGGTTGCTTTTGATAGTCTACCAGCCACATTGCGGTGCCTTTTTCCGATAATTGTTTCGAATAACGAGATAAATATTTCAACGGGTCTTTTTCATCTGTAACATAATTAGAAAATATGGAATTAGAGATTTTCTTCAATTTTTTGATATTCGAGGCAAAAATATAATTAATAAAAATTCAAAATGATAATTGAAAATTTTCACATTTCATTGCAGCTGTATTTTTTCAACTTTTTTCGAAGACCCCCTCCCCCGTTTCGATCTTTAGAACCGTCATAACTCTTCGGCTAATCATCCTACTAAAAAATTCTTTAGATAGAAAGTAAAGGTAAAAGTATCGTTAATAATTTTCATCCGAAGTATTTTTCCAATTGACTCCTGCCTTTGGATCAAATTTACAATTTGTTATCAAACTTTCATTTTGGACGCTATTTCGATGAAATTTCTCATTTAAAATTCCCTTTCGACGAGCCATCGTAAAATCTCTAAAATTGCGACATTCCTCAAGCACTCCAGCATATTTCCAGAGTTTATTTTTACCAAACCCTAGGATGACTTTTTTTCAGCCAATTTACCTACAGCTGCTAACCATTTCGGCGGGTTCACTCGGAGACGACGCCGAGTCGTCGACGCGTCTAGGCAGGAGCAGCAGGTGAAGAGTATTTATTTCGATAATAAACGTGTCGAATTCTTAAAATAAACATAATTTTTCATTTTTTTCTGCCCCTCCGCGCCGCATGCACTTCATGTTAACGAAATTGTACGACAAATGGTTCGCTCGCGATCTCGAAACGCGGGCGACATGCTTTAGTCAATACGCCGAAGAAGCCATTAATCTCTCGCTTCACCGACCCTTCGACTTGACGTGATTTCCAACTACGCCTTAAAAACTACCTTTACCCTTTTATGCATCGAAATGAGTCCGCAGCATACCATCTTACGATTTCCTCAGCTCATATGCGAGTTCAAAGTCGGCGCGTGTTTTTTTAAAATTAACCAAATCCGTATTTATCGCGTTTACTAGTCAAATTCGCGATAACCTTTTGACTCGGAATTAATTCGATTCGTAACGCTTTCAAAACGCCGACAAATCTACGCCGGAATTTGACCGATAGATCGAGACGGAAGGAGCAAAGGTGTCGAAAATATCCACGTCGACCTTTTTCGCAACCGAATATCGGACGCTCAAACGAACCTACGCTCGGATGCGGTCGAAAACACTCGGAGGAGCCTTTTCGAACATCTTTTTTTACCTGTTTCGTCGTTTCTTCGTACGCTACATAAGAAGCGAAGAGATGAAGAAAAATCGTTACTTTTTTACTCGTATTCTAAAAATATGCTAAACATACGCCTCCCTTTCGCTTCGACCCTCGCGAAATTTTCTTCTGCCACCCGCCAGCGAACCGCCTGAGTGGAAGCGACCGAGTTGTTGCTGACGTCGCGTCTATACGTTAAATTAATATTGACGTTTTATACGGTGACCTGACGCGCGCCCTATGTAATATCGAGTGCTGCCCGCAACACGAACGCTGCGGAAATGTCGCGATTTTATCCGAACGAATCATCTCGCATTGTTGTGCTAGGAAATGAGAAAGACAATCGCCAATCTGAAATTATTCGAGAGAATTTGCGAGATGAACGATTTTTATGACGCATAGTTTCAAAAGAATCGCATCGTTTGCATCGATATGAACGATTTGTGGCACGAATCGTTCGCAAATAACCATAAAAAAGATGCAAATCATTGTGATCGATTCGAAAACCCTTTCGATATTGAGGGAGGGGGAAAGAGGACAAAATCATGAATTTAAAAGAGAATGAATCGTTCACGAACGACTGAATCAATTTTCAATTTTCAACACAAATCGTTCGCGAACGTTAGAAGAATTATCGAGACAAAATCGCAGAAGATACATTCAATGAGATGATCAATTGAAAAAATGTGAATCGTTCGGGACCGACAACGAAAAAGTTTTTCACGAGTTGATTTTTAATCGACAAAATTATTTTAATTATATGTAACCGAATCACCACGAAACAATGTTTTGAAAACGATTCACTCATGAACGACTCTTCGTTTTTGAATGAATCATTCGCGAACGACAAAATTCAACTTGGTAAAAAGTATGTGAAATCACAACGTTGAATTACTGATAAAATATTTAATTTTAAAAAACACATTTTCAATTCATGATTAAGACGTTCGCGAACGATTCGTTCAAATCTATTGATTAACTCGTTTATGAACGACTCGAATAAAATTTTTAGCTAGTTTTTTACAAACTAAAGCGCGCTAAAACATGAAATAAAACATTCTAATCACGTCGTTCGTGAACGATTTGCTCAAATTACGTTCATATTTGTTCACGAACGATTTGATAAGCTCTTCGAAGATTATAAAAAAATGAGATACACCTAGACAATTTAAATACAATTTTGTCATGAATTCGTTCGCGAACGATTCACTAAAACTTTGATGAATTTGTTCACGAATGATTTGAAGAATTTATAGGCAAATTACGAAAGATATGAAGTACGATTGAATGATTTGCGAACAATAAAAAATCTTTGTGATATCAATGTAAAAAAAAACGTTCGCGAACGATTCGCAAAAATTTGAATTATTTCTTATTAAATTCGTAATTTTTTAAGCTAATTTGTGAATATCTTCGATAAAAAACGTCATAAAACAACGATCACCACTTAAAACAACACATCGTTCGGGAACGATTCGATGTGATTTTTACATCGAATTATTTTGTATTTATTTTAATGCATCGCTTCGCTAATTTTTAAATAATCGTAATCGAATTACGCTACAATTTGATCAAATTTGAATCATTCGAGAACGATTATCACCCTAAAAAAGAGATTATGAACGTACAAACAATTCATCGCACAAAAACAATTCTTTAAAGCGACATTTCACCAGCAAAATTTATTATGTAGATGATTCTCCTTCCAAACGACAGATTTCGCTGGTACCTAAAATCGCGTAATTTTACCAACGGAAAATTCCAGTCAATTTTTCACTCGTGTTTTGCACCGTCGGCAAATATTCTTCGCTGTATTCGAACTCATCGGTCTAGTACAGCGACTTTTTTTTTCTAAATATACACGAATAAAAAAAATCGATACTTCAGCTCAGTAATTCTCCAGGATTCTTTTTTCAAAAGCCCTCGATTAAAACACCTCCCGACAATTCACGTATCGACCGGTCACAACCTATTTCGACAATTACCAAACCTCAAGATGATTAGTGAGTCGCGACATCCATAACGGAATTGAAAAACTACGTCATCGAAGCTCGCTAATTCGTCGAAATACATTCGAAAGACACCGTTGTTCCCATTTGGAACACGTCAAATTAGTCAGAAATAATTTCATAGCGATGACATCCTGTCGTAACAGATAGACCGGCAAAAGAGGTCTTCGCGTGTACAAATTAAATAACTTCCGACCGTCTTCCTCGTCACCTCCGCGGCCGCAGCCCAAAAACTACACAAGATTCGCCCACAACACCTCACCCCTTCCAATTTCGACCCGGACTCGTTACATAAACAAGCTCCGGCACAAGAAAATCAACCCTTATTCCGGTCGTGATTTATGTTTACACAATACCACCACGTTCGTGCATCCGGTTACACCTCCGCCTCCCTCGGCCAACAAAAATCCCTGTCGACACACCTTTTTCAGGTAATTCGACGAGGAAAAAAGCCGCTAATTGGATGCTCGGCCGCGCAACTGTGATCACCGACGAACTCTCGACACGAGAATCTCTTTATTTTCGACTATTTTCCCTTCGCGTCGTTTATATTTTTCTTACCGCCTCCCGCCGCCCTCGCTTTACCCATCAATCGAATAGTCTCGTGTTCTTTACAACGCAACTGGTTCCGGCCTATTTGTCAGCGCTTCTTGTTTCGCGAATAGCGGCCCGAAGTTCCACATCTGTCCGAAGATTAATTCCCATTGTTCGAATTGACTTTATTTTCGTCAAACCCCCGCGTCTGCTTTTCCCACCGGAAATCGTTCACGGACTCGATAAAATCCTAGTTAAGAAATCACGCGCAGATTTACGCGTCCCTGTTGGTCTACCTCCCACCTGGCTTCTCTCTTACGTGAATCGTTCGCTCTATTTTTATACGTATTTGTAACGATGAGAAATCCATCGGCTATAACACCCAAAACCATGTATTTTCCGTCGCCTCGAATTACTTTTCGCGTTTTTATCGTCCCGCCACCTCACCCCTTCCATTCGTCTTCGTAAATGCAACAAAATTGATTGTAAAATTCCAAACATTCGTTAGAGAGGAAAATAACGCCAAGAAATTATCGATAATTATATCATTTTCAAGAAAAATTGACGTCAATGTCAAATTAAAAATTCCATAGTCGCGAAATGACTCATTACTTGGAAAAAAAAACTGTGACTATTTATTCGTCCAACATGGAAACTTTCCGATTGTTTACGGGTTGTGGCACGACAACGTGGAAGTGGATGAGAGAAGGGGGAAGGGGGAGAAGAAGAGGAAACTACATAATATCTTTTGAACTATGCCAATACAGAAATCTGTTACCAAAAAGCTAATTTGAAAAAAAAGTTTAAAATTAAAATTAAAAAAGTCAGTAATTTTGGGATTTGTAAAATATTCAATGTTATTTAATTTTTATTGTAAAAATGGCTTTAAAACACTAAATTATTTTTTTACAAATTAAAAAAAAATTATTGCTTT